>SEYY01014074.1:2500-30744 GCA_009176605.1 Armadillidium nasatum | reverse complement strand
CTAAAAATCTTTTTTCATTTTTAAAAACGTTTAAAATTTCTTCTTCATTCATCTTTAATAATTCAAGATAATGTTTCTTACACGGTCAATCTCAACAATCTGTGGATGTTCCAAATAGGTACCAAGACAGATATAGGTGTAGTCAGAGCTTTACCAAATGTTAAACTTAGTCCCTAAGGTTCCTTTCCTTACAATGTTGAGATGAAAACATTAGAAGCAGAAAGATCTGGTGTAAGGATCGTAAGCATACAAGTTACTATTTTCGATATATGAATTCAAATCAATGCCTGTCCCGTTATCATTACAGGATACACAGTATTCGAAATTAAATCGTAAAAAGGCGTGAACATAATGAATTCACTCCATTGTACAGCATTCTCATAACTTCTTCCGTAATGGTTGGCCGTTTACATGTAAGACTGATGGCTCTAAGTCCAAAATGAGTGAATTTAAAAGGAGATTTCTTATAAGCTTCCTGAAGTATGCATCATGTTCTACAATCCCACATTATAACTTTCTGTGGAAGACTACCATTGACAATATTCGAAATACTTAATATTTGATAATCCTTGTGTGAAATTAAATATTTTCGTTTCAATTCTTCTTATAGGATATTTCGCAGTAGTCTCAAGAAGAGATTTCTCTATTCTCTAAATGTTTCTGTGGAGCTAATTTCACTTTTCTTACATATAAATAAGCATCCAAATAACTGAAATGTCAGGTTTCGGTGGTGTCTCAGTTGTAGCATTTAGATGCACTCAATACACCAAGTGCAAATGGAGCGGTTAGATCTTACGTAAGTCTTATCCGTGTATCTACGTTGGGTAATATAAGCCTTTCTTGGGAGAATATGTCCCCATTTATTCTTCCATAATATTCATAGACATTGTATCGGGTTTTTAGCACATTTAAGTCGATGATTTTCAATGTCTTTAAAACTGTAAAAACCACAAGATTGGAGATGGGACTGTTTTGCATCATCTGAATAATTTAGTAAATGTTCTATATAACTTCTGTATGGATAACTTGCAGATGATGCTCCTAAAGACGTTTCATTTAAAAATACCTCAATTTGGCTAAAGCAGGTATATAGAAAATTTGTTTCAGGGAAAATGAGATGTTCATCTGCTCCAGGCAAGTCTGAACCACCTTCAGCATTCACTAACTTTACTTTTAAATATAAAAATACATTTGATGGGTCGAGATACTGGTCTGAAGTTCCAGGCACATTAAATTCTAAAGGTACATCAGTGTTCGTAATAGAGTGTACAGGGTTAATACTGATAAAGTTGGTTTCACCTACACTAGTCTGTGTAGGGTTCACAGAAAAGAGATCTAACTCTGTTTTACAACAGTCGGGACTTGAGGGATGAAGGAAGTGCATCTTGCTTCTGTGAGAACTAAACGAATAATGATTCACGAAAATATATATCATTGGTATATATATATTATCACCTAGATGTCTGCTTACTAAAAGTCAAATACATAAATTTCTTTTTTCTTTACTCTATTTACAATCTTCTTCTTCTTTTATCATCTTCCTACCAACACCAGTTCCAGTCATCTTTCGGCGTATTTTCCGTTTAACATCATCTAACATTTCATCAGAACATCAGCAATACGACGTTTTAAGGCTTCACGAGGATTTAACTCCTCCTATAACATCGCGTAGAGTATTTACTCCTGTCTTTAACACCTTTTTAGCCACGATATTTTCCCTGTTTTAAGTATAGGCAATGCCCCTCGCATTAACTTGGCGAAAAAAGCCTCCAAGACCATATCCTCTCTGCATTTTATAACCCCTAAAAACTTTCTCCTTCCATATTATTATTATTATTATTATCAGAGCTTCATTCTGATATGTACTTTGCACAATGCAGTTCCGTTAGTGAATGGAAAATGGGTTACCTTCAACGTCCCTTATATAAATACGTACAGAGTTCAGATACGATTTACTTAATGGTAAATAATGTACTGTGGGAAAGGTGATGACTCTCCTTCCTGGAGGGATATGAATCACTCGTAAGAGTGGTGATTTTGTATTCCCCACATACTGATGATCAACAATATCTGAATATATATAAGCCATGCCTGGAGCCTCAAACAAGTCTGAGGATTTACATATGAGTTGTATAGAGGCTGCTGGTTCCGCTTTTACATCGCTACGCTCTATATATTCTTTTACACTGGGCGCATAAATCATTAATTAAAGTATATAATGTAGAACGTATTATTGAATCATTTCTTTTTATATCTTCAAATGATACATCGGGTACAAAAATACACTTTTCCATCCATGGAGATTTATGAAGACTAAATAATCTTTTATCTTTCAGGTTAGTTTCCATAACTGAATTTAAAGTTACGAATTCATATTCCGTATTAGGTACTTTTTTAACTTGAAAAAATAAATCACTGCAAATTCGACTCGCTAAAAATTTACTGTTAAAATATCCAAACAATCATCAATAGATTCGTATTTTCCTCTTTTTACTTTAAACTCTTCCCAATAAAAAGCATCTTTTCCATGCTTTACAATATCCAGGCCCTTAGCATCTTTTATTTTCAGTCCTTCTTTAACAAATTTAACATTTCTAAAAATTACAAAGGCAGAGTACCGAGATGTTACATTTTCAACATCTACGTCTAAAATCACTTCACATAGTCCTATCTCATATCTCTCTCTTTCTATTTGTATAGGAAATATTAACTCTGTAGTAAAGTCTGAAACTTTATTATTTGGATGTAAGTCCATAGAAGCTGTTGAAGGCAGAGTTAAATAAAAATGATCTTCACTCTCCATTTTGATGATATAGAATGATTAATGTTTTCTTACTTCTGACGCTTTTATATAACTGTTAAACTTTTCAGGGTACCCTTTCCATTTTACGAGATACATTTTATTTTTTCCTTTGCCCTTTGACCCTAATATTTTTTCTATTTTATAAATCTGGTTTGAGTCAAAAGCTATTTTCTGCACCTCTTGTTTGTAAAATCCTCCTTTTACTGCTTCTCCATTTAAATCTTTAAGATAGTATAATTTTAAACCATCTTTTGGAAAATCTTTTATTTTTTCTACTTGAAACACCTTCTGAGACCAGTTTGCTGTATATCCCTTCTTAATTCTTTCTGCTGATCTTGATACACGAACATAATCACCCACTTTAATACCTGTTTTATCTTTTATTTCAGTTTCGTTATTGTTTAATTCTGGTCTTGTTGATAACATTTCAAGTGGTGTCTTCTTAATTGTACGGTGAAATGAACGGTTATACGAGTTTGCCATGTCGTTTAATATGTCTATTTATCTAAATGTATTCATTTTTGTAAAATTTCTATGCATTCTTTCCTTCATAGTTCGTTGTATGCGTTCAACTATCGCAGATTTATTTACTGAAAATGTATTATAATAGCCTATGTCATATTTTTCTACAATAGCCTTGGAATTCTTTACCCGAGAATTCTGTCCCTTTATCCGTCCACATATAAGTAGGATATCTGTCATCTTCATTAATTATCTCTCTCACAGCCTTAGCTACAGTAGAGGCTTTTTTATCTTTTATAGGTTTTAGCCATAAATATCGAGAATATACGTCTATTACAAATAAAATATAACGATATCCGTCATTATATGAACTATACTTAATCATGTCTGATAAGTCTAATTGCCAAGTATGGTCTGTGTCATACACTTCAGTTTTTCGAGTCTTAAACTTTTTACGGGCAGGCATATGCAATGTGTACGCATCTTCGCCAGCTAGGTATTCTTTCAAGTCTTTTTTATTTACCCGAGGGAACCGAGAGGCAAATCTAGTAAGGCCCCCAAAACTGTGGGGCTGTTTTACATCATAGTAATATTTCTCCACCACCTCCTTTGGTTTCATCACTAACAATAATGCACACACAAATGAATAACAAAATTTATTTATTATTCAGGATAAGAAATTAAAGATCTTGTATAAAACATTTATTTAAAATAAAAGAGTATATATATATATATATATATATATATATATATATATATATATATATATATATATATATATATATATATATATATATATATATATATATATATATATATATATATATATATATATATATATATATATATATATATATATATATATATATATATATATATATATATATATATATATATATATATATATATATATATATATATATATATATATATATATATATATATATATATATATATATATATATATATATATATATATATATATATATATATATATATATAATATATATATATATATACAGAGAGATATTAAAATGCTGAGTCATACAACGATCTTATATATATATAGGGGGAGGACGTAGCGCCGTCCGAAGCGATGCAAGTACCCCCCATTGGGCATAACCCACGGAGTGATAGGATGGGCTAGACCATTTCATTTCACTCCGTTGCCCTTTGGTTCGTTCCTTTTCGCGTTTCATCTTCTCAGAGGGTCTCTAGTGTACCCTTGACTCACATTGGAGTGCCTATGCTCCAACCTTCCTCCTTCTTCACATGTGTCCTACAATATTTACAAACGCTTACACTTACATTACCTATTAAATTAATCAAAAATGGCAAAAGGAAAATCTGCCTCGGAGAATCCAAGAGGGGCGGATTCCAAACATAGCCCCTCATCTACTCCTTCCCCCATCACCACTTGGGAGTTGGTGGCCTCCGGTGATGGGGTTGGCGCAACCAAGACCTCTATGCCGGCTTGCCCTGGTGAACAGTCTTCATTTTTCATTAATTTCTGCAACATTCGCGGTCTTTTTTCTAATCTCCACTTTGTCGAACACCACCTCTCTTCTTCTAGACCTCATCTCTTGTTCTTAACTGAAACTCAGGTGTATGAGTGCTCTGACAGCAAACCCTACTCTGTTTCCTCCTACTGTCTCTATCCTCAATTTTCAGCCAAAGGCGGATGTTGCGCATATGTGCGCAACGATGTTGTCTGTTCTCGTGTCTCTAATTTGGAGTCTTCTGAATTCTCAACTTTATGGCTCAAACTTTCTTGCAATTCTACAACTAAATTCATACTTATCCCCTAACTCTACAGACTATCCAAAATTCTTCGACTATCTTAACTCCAAAATAGAACACATTCTTTCTTCTTCTCCTTTCTCTGAAATCATCATTTTAGGTGATTTCAATGTTCACCACCGCCAATGGCTTTCATCTAGTTCTCAAGATCCAGCTGGTGAACTCGCCTTCCAATTTTCTATCCAGAGCAACCTTGAGCAGTTGGTGCAACTCCCTACCCGTATCCCTGACCGTCTTGGTGATGAACCCAACATTCTAGACCTTTTTCTAACTTCTAATCCTTCTCCTTATACTGTTAAACTCTTTCCTCCTCTGGGTTCATCCGATCACCTTCTTATCTCCGTATCTTGTCCTGTCTCTTCAAGTCTTCCGCAAGAACGGCCCCCGCCATCGGCGAGGAGACGTTTCTGGCATTTCGGTGCCACTAACTGGTCTGACTTGCGGTCGTACTTTTCTGATTTTCCATGGAATGATTACTGTTTCCGTGGGAGGGGTTCCTCGGAGTGCGCTGAGCGCATAACTGAGGTGATTCTCTCTGGCATGGAGGCGTACATTCCATATTCTTTCCCTTCCACTAAACCTAACAAACCTTGGTTTAACTCTGCTTGTTCTCATGCTATCTGCCGCAGGGATGCTGCCTTCAGGGACTAGCGTCGTCTTCAAACTCCAGAATCTCATACATCTTATATTTCATCCCGGAATCGTGCAAAATCTATTCTTCGAGATAATAAAAACTCTTTTCTCCGCCGCAAATGCAATAATCTTTCTGGCTCCTCTTCCTCTCGCCCTTTCTGGAATTTTGCAAAAAATGTCAACTCTAACTTTGCTTCTTCCTCTTTCCCTCCTCTAGTATCTTCTGACGGTACAACTGCCGTTTTGCCTTCCTCTAAAGCTGAACTCTTTGCTCAAACTTTTGCCTTAAATTCAACCTTAGACGATTCCGGAGCTGTTCCTACTCCTTCAACCCCCTCTAACTCATTTATGCCTAAAATTGTAATTTCTTCTAAAGACGTCACTTCTGCTCTCTCTGAGCTTAACACTAAGAACTCGTACGGTCCTGATGGTATCCCTCCTGTGGTTCTCAAAACTTGTGCTTTCGAGCTTGCACCCTGCCTTGGTAAACTATTTCGTCTATGTCTTTCTACTTCAACCTTCCCTTCTTCCTGGAAACGTGCACTCATTCAGCCTGTGCCGAAGAAGGGGGACCCCTCTCAGCTCTCCAACTATCGTCCTATTTCTTTAACCTCCGTTCTTTCTAAAGTTTTCGAATCTATCCTTAACAGGAAGATTTGGAAACATCTCAATTCTTCTAATCTTATCTCAGATCTCCAGTATGGCTTTCGAAAGAAACGCTCTACTGGTGATCTTCTTTCCCTTCTCTCTGACTCTTGGTCCTCCGCTCTTCGGCATTTCGGTGAATCTTTTGCTGTAGCGCTGGACATATCGAAAGCTTTCGATAGAGTCTGGCACAAAGCTTTGATTTCCAAACTTCCCTCTTTCGGAATCTATCCTTCTCTCTGTGACCTTCTCTCTGATTTCCTTTCGGGTCGTTCTATAGCAGCTGTTGTAGACGGCCACCGTTCATCCTATAAATCTATTAATAGTGGTGTTCCACAAGGATTTGTCCTATCCCCAACACTTTTTTTGTTTTTCATTAATGACCTTCTCTCTATTACTTCATCTCCTATCCACTCCTATGCTGATGACTCCACCCTTCATTACTCTTTTCATTTTGAAAGACGCCCCTCCCAGCAACAGTTAATAGAGGCAAGGAGGGTGGCCTTGGAGCAACTAACCTCTGATCTATCTCTCATTTCCAATTGGGGCAAAGAAAACATGGTCGTTTTCAATGCCTCAAAAACTCAATTCCTTCATCTCTCTACTCGACACAATCTTCCACACAACTACGATATCTTCTTCGAAAACACGCAATTCAAACCTTCATCTCTCCTTAATATTCTCGGTGTTTCTTTTTCTCGTGATCTTTCTTGGAAAGATCACATTACCTCTCTTTCTAAACAAGCTTCTAAGAGGTTGGGTGTTCTGAGGCGCCTTCAATATTTCTTCACACCACCCCAGTTGCTTGCTCTGTATAGGGGTGTTGTTCGCCCCTGTATGGAGTATGCGTCACACATCTGGGGTGGTTCCACACACACAGCTCTCCTGGGAAAGGTGGAGTCTAGAGCTTTTCGCCTTATCAATTCTCCTGCTCTCACTAATTCTCTCCAATCTCTTTCTGCCCGTCGAAATGTTGCGTCACTCTCTCTTTACTATCGCTATTACAATGGACACTGCTCTTCTGAACTCTCTCGTCGCATACCTCCTCCATTAAGAAGGGCTCGTGCGACTCGTGTTTCTACACAGTCTCATCCTTTCTCTGTCCAACTCTCTGACCCCAGACTTAACCTCTATGCTCGATCTTACATTTACTCTACTGGTAAAGTCTGGAACACACTTCCTTCATCTATTTTCCCAACTACCTATGACTTAAGCACCTTTAAACGCCGTGTATCTGGTCATGTCGGCCTTTAATTTGACCATGTTTCCGACTTTCCTCCCAACTCTGGTGAAACAATGGTAGGCCTCTGGCCTTTGCCCACCAGAGGAGAAAAAAAAATAATAAAAAAAAAATATATATATATATATATATATATATATATATATATATATATATATATATATATATATATATATATATATATATATATATATATATATATATATATATATATATATATATATATATATATATATATATATATATATATATATATATATATATATATATATATATATATATATATATATATATATATATATATATATATATATATATATATATATATATATATATATATATATATATATATATATATATATATATGTATATATATTAAACTACATTTTTATCCATCCACGAAGTGTCTCTGCTTTTTTTCTCAAGTTTTTGGCTGAGGGGTATGGGGCTTTCGTAATTTTACTTTTTGATCTCAATGACGCAAAAGAGCTTGAAGGTGATGATATGCTAGGGCGAGGATTATAGGGAATATTTTGCAAGTCGGATAGTCTTTGCTTATTCTGTATTAAACTTTTAGGAAAGTTAATCGCTTGAAGTTCCTCTTTAATCTTTAACCATCCTTTACAGGCGGCTTCTTCAATTCTCGGGTGAGATCCGATATTAAATCGACGATATTCGAACCTTCAATTGGTTCATCATCGATAATAATTTGTCCTGTCTCGTCCCATAAAAGCTGGTCTTTTAAAACATTGTTTAATACAATTCCTTTATTTCTATTTCTGACAGGAAGAGTTTGTTCTAATATAGGTTGAAACCTATTCTCTTCGACTTGTTCGGTATTAGGTGGTGGTGATTCCGGTATAGATTTCTCATTCGAATCATTTAATATGGAATGATTATGTAGTTCTTTCAAGTCTATTAATGACTATATTGCCTTTTGATATAAAACACATTTTTCACATACATTCAAATTTGAGTTAGCTCTCTCTCATATTTATTTAATTTTTCGATTCTTGGGTCGTATAGACTGTAAGGCTGTTGTTGTTGTTGTTGTTGTTGTTGTTGTTGTTTTTGTTGTTGTTGCTGTTGCTGTTGTTGTTGCTTTTGTTCATGGTGATTTCCATCCGTAGTATATTTCATTTTCTCGTATTCTGCATAGGGCATGACGACAACTTTTTTCATTACTGAGATACTAGCTTGGTTAATAAGGACGATATAACCGAGAAAAGCAAAGGCAAAAACACCCCTGTGCCTTTTAATAGTAGCTTCGTTTTATGTTTTATATTCTATACCGGCGTAACAACTTTCTGCGGCTTATCCAATGGGATGTTTCCTTTTATTAGATTTAAACACACTTCACATACACATCTTGTTAGTTTTTCGTCTTCCATAATTATTACCTTTTTATTTTTTGGATCTAATTTTTTAAATTTCTAAATTATAGATAGATATTTTTTAACTAGCTTGCTCATTGTTCGCCAGTATATACAGTTTCCATTTCAGTCGGTAGGATATTGGTACGTAGAAGTACTCTATACTTGCTCTTTGGGTGGAGATAACAGAGCAAATAACCATGAGACTTTGCTGTTGCCTCCTTATATATTTTAATAAATTCTTTACGGTTCAATGAAAATATCTCGGAGGCGAGAATATTTATTTGGCTCATATCTCTTCTTTGAGCAAATAAGAATAAATATTGAGTATTTAAAGAAACATCTCTCATGTAACGACTTTTGTGGAATATATTTTGAGTAATAAAAAACACTGAAATGTTCATATGATGAGAATATACAGTGAATGTCTCAGCTATTTCTTCCTTTAATTTTTTTTTTTTTTTTTTTTTTTTTTACAGAACGCCACCGCTCACGGGCAGAGCCCTTTTCAAGGATGGGGCACGCACACATGGAGAAGATTCATTCAAACATACCCCTCTAACACAGCCCTCAGGTGGGCGCAGATAGAAGCCTTGAAGAGTGGAAGAATAAATACAGGAGAAAAATAGATGAAGGTAGAGAGTTCCACAGAATAGAGGTGGCTGGAAAGAATGAGGTACTACAACGGGCTAGCCTGGGGTTTCCTACGTCCACAGAAAATTGGTGAGAAAGCAGGGCACCCCTTGTGCAACGAGTACGACGCAATGGTGGAGGAATGCGAGAGGCCAACTCCCTCGAGCACCTGCCATTGTAGTACCTGTAGAAAAGAGATAGCGCGCCAACGTCACGTCGCAGAGACAGAGGGTCAAGAGAGTTTGAAAGGAGGGGACATTTAATTAATCTTTTAGCTTTTGACTCAACCCTATCCAGAAGAGAGAAGGAGCCGGAGCCCCCCCAAATGTGAGAACAGTACTCCATACAAGGGCGAATAAGACCCTTATATATTTGGAGTAACTGTTCAGAAGGAAAAAAATTCTCGCAATCTGAACAGAACTCCCAGCTTCTTAGAGGCAGCTTTAGCAACCGTTGTGATATGTGGTTTCAAGATAGTTTGTTGTTTATGTTTAGACCAAGAATGATAATGTTATTTATAGGTGAGACGGGAGAGCCATCGAAGAGGATAGGAAAGTTAGGAGGTGTTTTTGAGAGGGAGATGTGAAGAAGTAGATTTTTTAAAATGTTGAATTTCACAAGGTTGCTATGACCCCACCGGGAAATCCCATCCAGATCGGCAAGAATAGAATCGGAAAGTTGAAGACGAGAAGCAACTCTAGAAGCAAAAGAGGGAGCAGATTTGAAATGAGTAGAAGAATGTAGAGTTGAATCATCAGCATAAGAGTGAACAGAGTTAGAAGTACAGTTGAGAAGATCGTTAATGAAAAGTAGGAATAAGGTTGGAGATAAAACAGAACCCTGAGGAACACCACAGTTGACAGAAAAGGAGGAAGAGGTCGCTCCATCTACAAGTGCCGAAATGGAACGATCTGAGAGAAAAGTAGACAATAGTAAGCAAAGAGAATTAGAAAACCCAAAGGAGGGGAGCTTGGAGAATAGTGACGCATGCCATACCCGGTCAAAAGCCTTGGATATGTCAAGCGCCACCACACAAGACTCCCCGAAGTCCCTAAGGGCATAAGACCATAGATCAGTAGGATAGGAAAGTATGTCACCAGTTGACCTCGAGCGTCGAAAGCCATACTGGTGATCAGAAAGAAGAGAATGAGACTCCAAATGATAAAGGAAATGAGAGTTGAGAAGAGTTTCAAAAATTTTAGATAGAACACAGGTGAGAGCTATAGGTCGATAGTTAGAAGGGTCAGAGCGACTACCTTTTTTCGGGATCGTTGAACAAATGCACGCTTCCAGCATTGAGGAAAAGTATTAGTATTAAGGAATAGAGAGTAGAGCTGAACGAGGACAGGCGCTAACTCGGAAGCACACTCCCTCAGAACACGAGGGGAAATGCCATCCGAGCCACTAGCCTTCCTGACGTTCATAGATTTCAGGATCCCATGCACCTGATCCTGAGTAATTGCAGGCAGGGACATGGGACACCTTAGAGGAGAAGGAGTAGGAGAAGGGATGCCAAAATCGAGCAGGGTGGAATTAGATGAGAAAAGGAGGCCGAAGAGATTGGCCTTTTCAGTTGGAATATTTGCAATAGAACCATCAGAGTGAATAAGAGGAGGAAAGGCAGATTTACAGAAGTTGCTAGAGATATTTTTGACAAGAGGCCAGAAATTTTTATCTGTAGGAGAGCCATGGAGGTCAGCGCACTTCCTTTTTATGAAAGTACGCTTAGTCCGTCGAAGAACATCCCTGCAACGATTCCGAGCTGAATGAAAATTAGCAAGAGTGATAGGAGAAGGAGAGTTTTTCCATTCACGATAAGCACTGTCTCTCTCACGAAGGGCAAGAGAACAGCCGTCATCGAGCCATGGATTTTAAGGAGAAAAAGATTTAGTTGAAGATGGAATGAATCTGCCCATCCCGTCAAGGATTACGGCCCCTACCTTTTCAGCAGAGTCAGATGCGTCCCCCGAGACAAAGCAAGATTCACTCCAATGATAGTTAGCAAAGAATCATCGCATTGCCCCTTATTGCATTGCATAAGATCATCAAGCACGACAATTTTATGTCCTGGTCCGCTCTGAAGCGATTTTATATCATAAACTCCTTCATGAAAATGTATTAAGTCGTTGAGCTCTTTAAACTTTTCCTGGTAAACATTATAGCACCAAACAATTTTTGAAGGTTCTGTTTAAAAAATGTTTTGTGTTTTAATATATTTAACATTAAAAATGTTTTGCCGCTGCTCGTGGGCCCAGCCACCAGGCATGTAGACGGACTACGGAACATGAATTTAGAGATATCCTTCCTTACCGAATTCATGTGTGCTAATAATATATATATATATATATATATATATATATATATATATATATATATATATATATATATATATATATATATATATATATATATATATATATATTTATACGTGCGCATAGTGTGTGTGTATGTTTTCCGCTCGACCATAATTCAGCGTTTTAGATTGGTTATTGAATGTGTGAGTGCTGGTCTATATATATATATATATATATATATATATATATATATATATATATATATATATATATATATATATATATATATATATATATTATATATATATATATATATCATGGTTTTAAAGTATTTTAAAGAAATATAACTAAGTTTTTTTAAATGGAAATAATATTTTAGAAAAATATTCGTTTGAATTGTAATAATATTGCTACGTAAACACGTTTAACATGGAAATCATTGATATCAGACTGTATTGGGCGCTGCGCCCCCCACCCCCAAGCCCCTATTGATATCAATGATCTTGCGGATGTCGTTGATGTTTATGCTTTTTTTTAGTGTTTTTTATATTAAAATTAAATAAATATTAATAAAATAAAATAAAATTTTAATATTTATTTAAAAAAAAGAAAATTTATATGAATATTAAGAAAAAAAGAAAGAAAAAAAGAAAAATTATGTAAGTATTAAGAAAAAGGGAAAAAATTATATAAATATTAAGAAAATTGTTGTTGTTGTTTAAAATTATTATATCTTAAAATATATTTATTTGTTTTTGTTTGTTGTTGTTAATATCTAAAGATTTTTGTTTGTTTAAAAATTATCGAGTTTAAAATATTTGGCTAACTGGTCAAAAACGATAGCTATCGCTGGTGACGTCATCTAAAATGACGCCAAGCTAATCTTAGATTAGATTAGAAAAAGCTCACCCCTTATGGCCGTTGGATGTGTCTTTCTGAACAGGTCTCTCAATGTAAGTAGAATAATATTTATTTTCTTTATTATTGTTATTATTATGATTATTATTATTATTATTATTATTATTATTATTATTATTATTATTATTATTATTATTATTATTATTTATTATTATTATTATTATTATTATTATTATTATTATTTATTGTTGTTTCTTTATTATTATTTAGTAATGTTAGTACCTTATTATTATTATTATCATTATTATTATTATTTTTATTATTATTATTATTATTATTATTATTATTATTATTGTTATTATTATTATTTTAACAATATTTTGATAGATTAATCAGTAAATTAATCGGAAAAATAATCGGAAAATTAATCGAAAACATTACATTAAAACTAATACATTAAAAATAATCGATATTTATCGATTAATTATTCGATTATTATTATTATCATCATTTTTGAAAAAGGAGTAGTCTTTATTTAAGTTCCTCCATCAAAAATATGCAAAATATGCAAATTATGAAAATTTGAACATTTGCAACATTTTGCAACACTACCCTCTTAGTCATTTTATGCTATTTTCTAACATTTTTTACACATTCTCTATCATTTTTAGCTACTTTTTATCATTTTTTAACCTTTTTTTCCTATAAAACTTAAGCTTGCAACTTTTGCATGATGCATGCATTAGGCCTAATTAATCTTTTTTATTCCCCTCACTCCCCTTTAAGGGGGTGCGGATTTTTTTTTGGTTGATTATCATTTTTTGAAATAAAATTTTTAATTTTTACAATATAAAGATCAAACTTGGTACACTAGTATAATTAGGGACGATACAGATTTTCGCATTCCTGTAAAATTTCTGTAGGGGGTATGGTTTAAAAAATAAAACACAAAAACTTCAAATGGAAATAGCTCAAAAAATTTGTAAAAAAAAATTTTTTTTAATTTTTTCAGATAAGGTAGTTGGATGATGTAGAAACATATTTCTTAAAGGGTTTTTTGATTAAATCAATCTTTCATGGTGTTTTCATGTTTTAGGCCAAATTAACCTTTTTTACTCCCCTCACCCACCTTTAAGGGGGTGCGAACATTTTTTTGGTCGATTACCATTTTTTGAAATAAAATTTTTAATTTTTACAACATAAAGATTAAACTTGGTACACTTGTATAATTAGGGACGATACAGATTTCCACATTCATGTAAAATTTCTGTAGGGGGTATGGTTTAAAAAATAAAAAACAAAAACTTCAAATGGAAATAGCTCAAAAATTTTTAAATTTTTATTTTTTTTATTTTTTCAGTGAAGGTAGTTGGATGATGTGTGACATGTATGTATTTTAGAATACTACATTCATTCATTTTCCCATTTTGCTTGTAATTCCTTATTCCTTCTTTTATCCCACTAGTCCGTAGTGG
This sequence comes from Armadillidium nasatum, assembly GCA_009176605.1. NCBI lineage: Eukaryota > Metazoa > Arthropoda > Malacostraca > Isopoda > Armadillidiidae > Armadillidium > Armadillidium nasatum. The sequence goes on along the minus strand of SEYY01014074.1, from coordinate 16,528 downwards.
ATATGTGGTTTCCTATGTTTATCAGTGTGTTGTATGGTGTATCTATTCCCCGACCATTTTAGTGACCGTTGTACTGAGTATTTACATCGGATCTACGTACCTTGCCAACCATTCTGTTCTCTTTCATTCTTCACATATGTCCAAACCATTTTAGCACATCCTCCTACTCTCTATCAATTACACCCTTCTTCCATTTACACATCTCCCTTATTCTTTCATTTCTAATCCTATCAATCCTTCTCAATTTATATATCGCTCTCAAATCTTTCATCTCAAAGATATTGAAACTTTTTCTCGACCGAGCACTTATCGTCTATGTTTCACACACATACAATACAGAAGGTGAACACATACATTCAAACTTTCTTATCTTTATTTCTTTCGAAATTTTTCCTTTCTTCCATACTTTTCTTAGGCCCCCCAATACTTTCATTCCTTCTACCACTCTGTTCTTTATTCCTTTCTCCATCCCACCCTTACCTTCCACCCAACATTATTTGAATATTTGAATATTTGAATTCCTTCACCTCCTCAAGTTTCCATTCTCACACTTCTACAAACCAATTCCTCCCTCCACATTTCCTCATCCCCACCTCCAATCCTCATAACTTTATTCTTCGCTGGATTGAATTTCAATCTGTTTTTGCACATTTCCCTTCAAACACTCTCACAAGTATTCTCATCTTTTCTCCAGATTCTGTCACCAACACATGCCGCATCATCTGCAAAAAGTAAAACATTCACTTCACATTCACCCTTCATATTTCTCAACGTAATACTCTTCCCTTCTCTCTCCATTTTTCTAAGTAAACCATTCATCAATAGATTAAATAACATGGAGATATTACAAACCTCTGTCTCAATCCCACTCCTATGCTAAACCAATCCGATAGTTCTCTCTTCACCCTCACTCTTGATCTACAATTTGCATATATATATATATATATATATATATATATATATATATATATATATATATATATATATATATATATATATATATATATATATATATATATATATATATATATATATATATATATATATATATATTAGTGATGGATCGGATGTCATATTTTCTAATTTGCGGATGCGGATGCGGATGCGGATGTCGAATTTTGGAGAAGTGCGGATGCGGATGCGGATGCGGATGCGGATGTTGAATTTTTGAAAGTGCGGATGCGGATGCGGATGTTGAATTTCCGAAAGTGCGGATGCGGATGCGGATGCGGATGTTGAATTTTCGAAAATGCGGATGCGGATGCGGATGCGGATGTTGATTTTTGTGCGGATGTTCCGCATCCGCGAATGCGGATGCGGATGCGGATGCCATCACTATATATATATATATATATATATATATATATATATATATATATATATATATATATATATATATATATATATATATATATATATATAACCACTATGATTGAAATCAACCGTGGATGCATTAATTTATAATGTTTGGTAACTGCTGTTTCGGGGAATCGAACCCAGGCCCCAAAAGATGGAAGTCCGTTGCGTTGACCACTACTCCGCTGATGGCTAAAAAGGAAATAATCCAGAACTTCTACTGGCATATCGCCTAGTGAAAAGCCCTTTCAATACTTCCCCGACCACATCTTGGGCGTAGCGTCAACATGGGCCATCAGAGGAGTAGTGGTCAAAGCAACGGACTTCCATCTTTTGGGGCCCAGGTTCGATTCCCCGAACCAGCAGTTACCAAACATTATATATATATATATATATATATATATATATATATATATATATATATATATATATATATATATATATATATATATATATATATATATATATATATATATATATATATATATATATATATATATATATATATATATATATATATATATATATATATATATATATATATATATATATATATATATATATATATATATATATATATATATATATATATATATATATATATATATATATATATATATATATATATATATATATATATATATATATATATATATATATATATATATATATATATTAGTGATGGCATACGCATTAGCATCCTCATCAAAATTTACATCCGCATCCGCACTTTAGAAAATTCAACATCCGCATACGCACTTTCGAAACTTCATAATCCACATCCGCATCCGCACTTCTCTAAAATTCTGCATTCGCATCCGCATCCGCAAATTAGAAAATATGACATCCGATCCATCACTAATATATATATATATATATATATATATATATATATATATATATATATATATATATATATATATATATATATATATATATATATATATATATATATATATATATATATATATATATATATATATATATATATATATATATATATATATATATATATATATATATATATATATATATATATATATATATATATATATATATATATATATATATATATATATATATATATATATATATATATATATATATATATATATATATATATATATATATATATATATATATATATATATATATATATATATATATATATATATATATATATATATATATATATATATATATATATATATATATATATATATATATATATATATATATATATATATATATATATATATATATATATCCTATTAGAAATCCTGTTCCTAACCCACCCCCTGGTCCAGTTTCGTTGGTAAATTCAGACTCACCTCGTGGAATTAAACCTTTCTTTTATCCATCATTGCAAAATATAGTAATCGCTTTGGCTGCTCTTGATCTTGCGATTGAGGTGGAGATTGAGAGCTAAGAGACCTCCTCGGTCGTTAATAATTTAGATGTGGATTCTTAAAATGTTGATATTATGGAGGTTTCTATAGTAATTAAAATAATAATAATAATAATAATAATAATAATAATAATATTTTAAACTATCAATAATAATAACAATAATTATAATGTCATTTAAAAAATAAGCACAAAAGTAATAAAATAAAAATAAAATAAAAACATGAAAATAATAATTCAATTCAACTGAATTCAAAACTTTTTATTCAGGGAATAGTACATTTACATTATTAAAGTTTAAAAGTAGGTCTTATGCTACTAAATTCAATAATAATCTTAAAGGCCAGCGTGACTTGATACACGACGTTTGAAGGTCTGCAAGTCATAGGAAGTTGGAAAAATTGAAGAAGGGAGTGTGTTCCAGACTTTACCGGTAGAGTACATGTAGGAAAAAGCATAGCGGTTGAGTCTGGCTTCAGAGAGTTGGACAGAGAAAGGATGAGACTGTGTAGAAAGTCGAGTCGCACGAGCCCTTCTCAGTAGAGGAGGTATGCGAAGAGAGAGTTCAAAAGAGCAGTGTCCATTGTAATAACAAAAGTATAGAGAGAGTGAAGCAACAATTCGACGGGCAGAAAGAGATTGAAGAGAGTTAGTAAGAGCAAGAGAGTTGATAGACGAAATGACCTAGACTCCACCTTCTCTAGGAGAGCTCAAAGTGTGGGACCACCCCAGATGTGCGAAGCATACTTTGAATGTCACAGCCTGCCGAAAGCTCTACGCAAAAAATCATATGAATTTTATGAAAAAAAATATAAATAAATATATGTAATAATTATAATAGAAAGAATAATAGATAAAATATTATAAATATTGAGAAGTTGAAGGGTGTTAACTGCCACAAATAATGAGTGAAATCATTCGTAATGTCATTTATTTATGGGAAAAGGCGACAACCAGTGGCGGGTCAAAATTTTATTGTAAATTTTGAGACATATTTTAATTAAAGAGTTATACTATTAGTTTGAATTCAGAACGACATAACAAATATAAAAAATAATACTCTTTTCCCTCCCACACTCATCACACCCACACATACACATACACATACAAATTTATACAAACACATACGCACAAATATATACATACACATGTACGCACAAATACATACACACACAAATACTTAATGGTAAGGTTAATTTTCAGCAATTACAGTCTGAAAACAATTAATTAAACAATATATATATATATATATATTTTTTTTTTTTTTTTTTACAGAACGCCACCGCTCACGGGCAGAGCCCTTTTCAAGGAGGGGGCACACACACAGAGACAAAACACATGCAAACGCACACACCTAACGCACAGCCCTCAGGTGGGCGCAGACGGAAGCCTTGAAGAGTGGAAGGTTAAATACAGAAGGAAAAATAGATGAAGGTAGAGAGTTCCACAGAATAGAGGTGGCTGGAAAGAAAGAGGTACCACAACGGGCTAGCCTGGGATTTCCCACTTCCACACAAAATTGGTGCGAAAGCAGGGCACCCCTTGTGCAACGAGGACGACGCAATGGAGGAGGAATGCGAGAGGCCAATTCTCTCGAGCACCTGCCATTGTAGTACCTGTAGAAAAGAGATAGCGCGCCAACGTCACGTCGCAGAGACAGAGGGTCAAGAGAGTTTGAAAGTAGGGGACAGTTAATTAATCTTTTAGCTTTTGACTCAACCCTATCCAGAAGAGAGGAGGAGCCGGAGCCCCCCCAAATGTGAGAACAGTACTCCATACAAGGGCGAATAAGACCCTTATATATTTGGAGTAACTGTTCAGAAGAGAAAAATTCTCGCAATCTGAACAGAACTCCCAGCTTCTTAGAGGCCGCTTTAGCAACCATTGTGATATGTGGTTTCCAAGATAGTTTGTTGTTTATGTTTAGACCAAGAATGTTAATGTTATTTACAGGTGAGACGGGAGAGCCATCGAAGAGGATAGGAAAGTTAGGAGGTGTTTTTGAGAGGGAGATGTGAAGAAGTTGAGTTTTTAAAGAGTTGAATTTCACAAGGTTGCTATGAACCCACCGGGAAATCCCATCCAGATCGGCAAGAATAGAATTGGAAAGTTGAAGACGAGAAGCAACTCTAGAAGCAAAAGAGGGAGCAGATTTGAAATGAGTAGAAGAATGCAGAGTTGAATCATCAGCATAAGAGTGAACAGAGTTAGAAGTGCAGTGGAGAAGATCGTTAATGAAAAGTAAGAATAAGGTTGGAGATAAAACAGAACCCTGAGGAACACCACAGTTGACAGAAAAGGAGGAAGAGGTCGCTCCATCTACAACTGCCGAAATGGAACGATCTGAGAGAAAACTAGACAATAGTAAGCAAAGAGAAGGAGGAAACCCAAAGGAGGGGAGCTTGGAGAGCAGTGACGCATGCCACACCCGGTCAAAAGCCTTGGATATGTCAAGCGCCACCACACAAGACTCCCCGAAGTCCCTAAGGGCAGAAGAACATAGATCAGTAAGATAGGAAAGTATGTCACCAGTTGACCTCGAGCGTCGAAAGCCATACTGGTGATCAGAAAGAAGAGAATGAGACTCCAAATGATCCAGGAAATGAGAGTTGAGAAGAGTTTCAAAAATTTTAGATAGAACACAGGTGAGAGCTATAGGTCGATAGTTAGAAGGGTCAGAGCGACTACCTTTTTTCGGGATCGGTTGAACCAACGCACGCTTCCAGCATATAGGAAAAGTATTAGTATTAAGGCATAGAGAGAAGAGCTGAACGAGGACAGGCGCTAACTCGGAAGCACACTCCCTCAGAACCCGAGGGGGAACGCCATCCGGGCCACTGGCCTTCCTGACGTTCATAGATTTCAGGATCCCATGCACCTGATCATGAGTAATTACAGGCAGAGGCATGGGACACCTGAGAGGAGAAGGAGTAAGAGGAGGTATATATATATATATATATATATATATATATATATATATATATATATATATATATATATATATATATATATATATATATATATATATATATATATATATATATATATATATATATATATATATATATATATATATATATATATATATATATATATATATATATATATATATATATATATATATATATATATATATATATATATATATATATATATATATATATATATATATATTAGAGGTGGACCGGATAGTAATTTTTTACTATCCGCGGATGCGGATGCGGTTGCGGATATTCAATTGCGGATATCCGCAGATGCGGATGCGGATATAGTTTAATTTTTTAAGAGTTTTTGCCATAGATTCTTGGAATTTTAAATATAATATCCAGAATCTATGTTACCATAGACCCAACTCTTGAACACCCCACCAACCTCTTTCCCCAACCTCCATCCATTTGGAAAGAGGTTATATCTATTATATATAATATTATATATATATATATATATATATATATATATATATATATATATATATATATATATATATATATATATATATTATATAACCAGTAATTCAGTATTACCTTCACACTTCACAGTTTCACATATTCCATTTGAAGTTAATAATTGGTAAGTTATGTTTTAGAAATAAAAGCTTTTGGGCTCTTTCAGGTGAAAGTTTGGTTCGCTTTTCGTCGCAAATGAGGCCTGCTCCACTGAAAAGACGCTCACTAGCAACACTAGTTGAAATACATGCTAAATAAGTCCTTGCCAGCTCAGCAAGAAAAGGGAAACTTTTGCAATTATCTCTCCACCAAATCAGTTGGTCTTTATCTGCCTCCAAACGTGGGAGTTTCAGATAATTTTCAATAATCGATATTGTATCCTTTGACACTTCTGATTGTGATTCTTCATCGCTGCTGGAAGCTAGAAGATCTTTCATTGATTTAGCAATGCTTAAGCTAACAGATTTTGTTTCTTTTGTATCTGAGAGCTTTTGCTTTTTCTTGAAAGGCGTTATTTTAGCTATTTCTATCATCTCATCGCATAAGCATCCTAATTTGATTTTAACATTCTGAGAAACAAATGGTTTAAAGAATTTTGTTTTGTACCTAGAATCTAAAAAGGTTGCAATTGTATAAGCATCATCATTTTCCAGGTTTTCAAATCTGTCGTTCATCTCCTTCATTAATGTTTCAGTCATCCTTGAAACTCCCTTAGACTTAATAACATTTGTTAACACAACTTTCAATGTTGAAACAAGTGGTATCACATCTGACAAACATGATTCAGCTGAACTTATAGTCTTTGTTAATTCTTCAAAAGGCTTAAGGATATTAATACAATTATTTAAATGTCCTTTTCGTCACCTGTTAGAGGCTTTATTTTTGTGCTGCTTGAAGCATAAATGCAAATGGCTTCATTAATTTCGCTCATCCTCTCAAGCATATGCAAACTACTATTCCAAAGTGTTTGAATATCTTGCATGACAGAAAGTGGACGAACATTTAATCTTGTTTGTATTTTCTTCAGCTCATTTTGGGCTACAACGGAGTGATTGAAATGCGTAGCAATTAACCTACATTTGGTTATTAAATCGGATACACATTTTTGACTCATAATGGAATTTTTAACTACTATCTAAGTTTGGTGTGCAAAGCAATCTACATTTTTCACTCTTACCAGAGAAAAAGCTTTTTTTTATATATTTCTGCCCGAATCCCTGACTACGCAGTGCACTTCATTTAATGAAATCTTCCATTTTGTCAGTATCTTTTCAAAAACAGTTTCAAGATAGTCGCCTGTATGGCGTTCAGAAAGAGGTTCTGCGTTCAATACAAAATTCTGTATAGTAATTTTTACTCTCCGCGGATGAGGATGCGGTTGCGGATATCCAATTGCGGATATCCGCGGATGCGGATATTGGAAAATGATGCGGATATCTGCAGTTGTGGATGCGGATGCGGATATTCGGTTCACCTCTAAATATATATATATATATATATATATATATATATATATATATATATATATATATATATATATAATATATATATATATATATATATATATATATATATATTATATATCAGAGGTCGGTGCGCAAGTTTTGAAATTTACAGCGCAAGTGGAAGAACACAAGTTGAAAAAACTTGGTCACCAACTTATTTAAAAAATTTAGAGCACAAGTATAAATATGTATATATATATATATATATATATATATATATATATATATATATATATATATATATATATATATATATAAGTTGTATAATGAGCACTATCGACGGCCAAAGTGCAAAGGAACTTGTATCATGCAAGATCATGCAATAGCCATCAACAGTGCTCATCAATTGAAAAGTTGCCATAAAAATATTTTTTTTTGCATAAAAAGGGGAAAAAAGGGGTCAAAAGGGGTGAAAGGGTTAAGGGGGGTGAAAGGGTTAAAGGGGGGTGAAAAGGTTAAGGGGGTGCGGACATTTTTTGGTCGATTTTTATTTTTTTAAATAAAATTTTCAATTTTCAAAACAGAAAGATGAAACCCGATATGTAAGTATAATTGGGGACGATACAGATTTTAGCATTCATGTGAAATTTCTGTAGGGGTACGGTTTAGAAAATAAAAAACAAAAACTTCAAATGGAACAGCTCAAAAAAATTTTAATAACTTTTTTTTTATTTTTCCAGGAAAGTTAGTTGAATGATGTAGAAACATATCTGTTAAAGGGTTTTTTAATTGAATCAATCCTTCATGGTGTTTTCATGATTTGAAAATTTTTGAAAAATTTCTCACCTCAACTTCAAATGTCAAAAATTTAAAATTTGCCTAATAACTTTTCTTCATTTTTTCAGAAAACTTAGGAGAATGATATAGACACATTTTCATCTAAGGGTTGATTTTGATTGATTCACTCCTTCATGGTCTTTTCACGATTTTTAAGGATTTTTTTTTTAAAAAATTGGAAAAAAATCCATAAAAATTATGAAAAGACCAAGAAGGAATGAATCAATCAAAAACAATCCTTAGATGAAAATGTGTCTATATCATTCCCCTAAGTGTTCTGAAAAAATGAAGAAAATTTATTAAGCAAATTTTGAATTTTTGTCATTTGAAGTTGACGTGAAATTGGTGAGATAATTTTCAACAATTTTCAAAACATGAAAACACCATGCAGGATTGATTTAATAAAAAAAACCTTTAACAATTATCCGAAATCAGCGTACCGGGACACGTGTGATTCGTTATCACTCTTTCAATAAGGTACCTTACAATAGTATTACTATCTCTATTCTTAAGTACGAACAGTTCTACATATCTGGTAGTTTGACATTTGAATACAAGAATGTATTGATGTCCTTGTGTAGTTCGAATGAGTGGTCCCAGAATGTCTACTGCTACCTTTTCAAAAGGAGTGTCTGCTAGAGGATACTGCCCCAATTTTGCTCTTATAGGGTTGTTTCCTTTAACAGTCTGACATACATGACACTGTTGACAGTAATCTTCTACCATCTTTCTCATCCTTTTAAAGTAGAATCTTCTCTTTAATCTTCTTAAAGTTCTGTCAATCTCAGTGTGACCTGATTCATATGCGGAGTGTGCTAACATTATTGCGGTCTCTATGAGGTTATTTGGTATATATATTTTATAATTGTCCCCTTGTTTAATAAAGATCATATTTTTAAACTTTTTATAACTTGTTACATATTTTCACTTTTCTAACTCGTTATATATCTCCTTTAGGTTAGGACATATCTTTTGTGCCTTGCTTGTTATATTTGCATCTAATGACATGACTATAGGACTCTCTGTTCCTTGTTTTATGTGGTCAATGCTCTCTTCACTATCATCATCACTATGACTGTCTGCATCTTCTGAAATGTATCTCGACAGAAAGTCTGCTACTTGGTTCTTTTTCCCTTCTATATATTCGAACTTTGGACAGAAGTCACTTACGATAAGAGACCATCTGGCTAGTCTCGCTGATGGGTAATCTTTCTTTGCAAATATAGCTATAGCAGCAGTGGGATCAAACCTTACTGTGATAGGATAGCGATATATCATGTTTTTAAACTTTTTTAAAGCAAAGACTATTCCTAACGCTTCCATTTCCGTAATGGAATAATTCTTTTCGCTTTTAGTCAATGTCCTGCTCGCAAAGCTAACTGGTCTTTCGTTGCCAGCCTCATCTTCTTGAAGAAGTACAGCACCGAGTCCTTGCTTAGAAGCATCTGTCACTATGATAAATTCCTTATCATAATCAGGGTACTGAAGCAAAGGCTCTTGTGATAACATTTCTTTTAATTTTCTCAATACTTCCTCTTGTACACTTCCCCATTCAAACTTTTCCTTCTTCTTTAACAGCTTATTGATTGACGCTGCGATAGTACTGAAATCTTGAGGAATAATTGAAAGAGTAGAACTCAATTTACAGTGCAATTTATTAAAGTCGTCTTGACAAATATTCATTACAAGAATATATAATTATATAATTTTATAATTTATTTTAATTTTAAATCATCCATTACTAAAGTTAATGTGATATTTAAAGAAACAAAACACACTTCAATATTTTATTTATTAAAAAGGGTTAATGTTTTATCTATTATAAAGGATATTATCTTTAAAAAGTTTTTGTCACAGTGAAGTTTTCAACATCTCAACATTTTAAGAATCCACATCTAAATTATTAACGACCGAGGAGTTCTCTTAGCTCTCAATCTCCACCTCAATCGCAAGATCAAGAGCAGCCAAAGCGATTACTATATTTTGCAATGATGGATAAAAGAAAGGTTTAATTCCACGAGGTGAGTCTGAATTTACCAACGAAACTGGACCAGGGGGTGGGTTAGGAACAGGATTTCTAATAGGATATATATATATATATATATATATATATATATATATATATATATATATATATATATATATATATATATATATATATATATATATATATATATATATATATATATATATATATATATATATATATATATATATATATATATATATATATATATATATATATATATATATATATATATATATATATATATATATATATATATATATATATATATATATATATATATATATATATATATATATATATATATATATATATATATATATATATATATATATATATATATATATATATATATATATATTATATATATATATATATATATATATATATATATATATATATATATATATATATATATATATATTAGTGATGGATCGGATGTCATATTTTCTAATTTGCGGATGCGGATGCGAATGCAGAATTTTAGAGAAGTGCGGATGCGGATGCGGATGTGGATATGAAGTTTCGAAAGTGCGGATGCGGATGTTGAATTTTCGAAATGCGATGCGGAATGAATTTAAATATGTGGATGAGGATGCTAATGCGTATGCCATCACAATATATATATATATATATATATATATATATATATATATATATATATATATATATATATATATATATATATATATATATATATATATATATATATATATATATATATATATATATATATATATATATATATATATATATATATATATATATATATATATATATATATATATATATATATATATATATATATATATATATATATATATATATATATATATATATAATGTTTGGTAACTGCTGGTTCGGGGAATCGAACCTGGGCCCCAAAAGATGGAAGTCCGTTGCTTTGACCACTACTCCTCTGATGGCCCATGTTGACGCTACGCCCAAGATGTGGTCGGGGAAGTATTGAAGGGACTTTTCACTAGGCGATATGCCAGTAGAAGTTCTGGATTATTTCCTTTTGAACCATCAGCGGAGTAGTGGTCAACGCAACGGACTTCCATCTTTTGGGGCCTGGGTTCGATTCCCCGAAACAAGCAGTTACCAAACATTATAAATTAATGCATCCAGGTTGATTATATCATAATATATATATATATATATATATATATATATATATATATATATATATATATATATATATATATATATTAGTGATGGCATCCGCATCCGCATCCGCATTCGCGGATGCGGAACATCCGCACAAAAATCAACATCCGCATCCGCATCCGCATCCGCATTTTCGAAAATTCAACATCCGCATCCGCATCCGCATCCGCACTTTCGGAAATTCAACATCCGCATCCGCATCCGCACTTTCAAAAATTCAACATCCGCATCCGCATCCGCATCCGCACTTCTCCAAAATTCGATCATCCGCATCCGCATCCGCATCCGCAAATTAGAAAATATGACATCCGATCCATCACTAATATATATATATATATATATATATATATATATATATATATATATATATATATATATATATATATATATATATATATATATATATATATATATATATATATATATATATATTATGCAATTGTAGATCAAGAGTGAGGGTGAAGAGAGAACTATCGGATTGGTTTAGCATAGGAGTGGGATTGAGACAGGAGGTTTGTAATATCTCCATGTTATTTAATCTATTGATGAATGGTTTACTTAGAAAAATGGAGAGAGAAGGGAAGAGTATTACGTTGAGAAATATGGAGGGTGAATGTGAAGTGAATGTTTTACTTTTTGCAGATGATGCGGCATGTGTTGGTGACAGAATCTGGAGAAAAGATGAGAATACTTGTGAGAGTGTTTGAAGGGAAATGTGCAAAAACAGATTGAAATTCAATCCAGCGAAGAATAAAGTTATGAGGATTGGAGGTGGGGATGAGGAAATGTGGAGGGAGGAATTGGTTTGTAGAAGTGTGAGAATGGAAACTTGAGGAGGTGAATGAATTCAAATATCTATTAATAATGTTGGGTGGAAGGTAAGGGTGGGATGGAGAAAGGAATAAAGAACAGAGTGGTAGAAGGAATGAAAGTATTGGGGGGCCTAAGAAAAGTATGGAAGAAAGGAAAATTTCGAAAGAAATAAAGATAAGAAAGTTTGAATGTATGTGTTCACCTTCTGTATTGTATGTGTGTGAAACATAGACGATAAGTGCTCGGTCGAGAAAAAGTTTCAATATCTTTGAGATGAAAGATTTGAGAGCGATATATAAATTGAGAAGGATTGATAGGATTAGAAATGAAAGAATAAGGGAGATGTGTAAATGGAAGAAGGGTGTAATTGATATAGAGTAGGAGGATGTGCTAAAATGGTTTGGACATATGTGAAGAATGAAAGAGAACAGAATGGTTGGCAAGGTACGTAGATCCGATGTAAATAGGGGAAGGGTAGGGGGAGGGGAAGGCCGAAGTGGAGATGGATGGATGGAGTGAGAGTGATTTTGATATAAGGAATTTGAGTTTAGACGAGGGTAGAAGATTTGTGGAGACAGAGATGGAGGGAGGTGGTGAAAGCGTTGAAAGGTAAGAATAGTTATGTTTGTAAGGGAATTGTTGCGGGAACCACCTCACAAAAGTGGGAAAGGTGATAGTGTGATATATATATATATATATATATATATATATATATATATATATATATATATATATATATATATATATATATATATATATATATATATATATATATATATATATATATATATATATATATAATATATATATATATATATATATATATATATATATATATATATATATATATATATATATATATATATATATATATATATATATATATATATATATATATATATATATATATATATATATTAACATCCGCATCCGCATCCGCATCCGCATCCTCATCAAAATTAACATCCGCATCCGCATCCGCATCCTCATCAAAATTAACATCCGCATCCGCATCCGCATCCGCATCCGAACTTTTTAAAAATTCAACATCCGCATCCGCATCCGCATCCGCACTTTCGAAAATTCAACATCCGCATCCGTATCCGCATCCGCACTTTCGAAAATTCAACATCCGCATCCGCATCCGCATCCGCACTTCTCCAAAATTCAACATCCGCATCTTCATCCGCATCCGCAAATTGGAAAATGTGACATCCGATCCATCACTATATATATATATATTATATATATATATATATATATATATATATATATATATATATATATATATATATATATATATATATATATATATATATATATATAATATATATATATATATATATATATATATATATATATATATATATAGGGACCGACCGGGGCTGGAATTTTGCCGGGGCCGGAGTTACCCAAATTTATGATATGTATATATATAGATTATACCGATAATTCTTGTCTTACATTTTTTCAAACTTTACCTTAGGGTTTAAAGGTAAATGCGTTGAATCACCAATAATTAAATTTT
>SEYY01014073.1:10000-12338 GCA_009176605.1 Armadillidium nasatum | reverse complement strand
ATATATATATATATATATATATATATATATATATATATATATATATATATATATATATATATATATATATATATATATATAAATGAGGTGGTGTCTAACGAAGATTATTGTCATCATTCATGTAGTCGACCCTTGGTCAAATTCTTCCTCACTATTTCCCTCCATTTAATTTTTGCTATTCTTATTCTGTCTAAGAATTATGTATAAGGAATGAAGTAACATTTTCTCCTTCTATATATATGCATTCAGATCATTCCCTTTTCCTAAGCCCTTCAATAAATACTCCCTTGGAAAAATTACCTCTCAGATATTCAATACATTTGTTTGAATTTATTATAATATTTCTTTTTCCAGTTTTCCTTTCATATGCACCTTTCTCGAATCCACAGAGTTTCTTTCCCTAGTGTTCGAAATTCTGCTACCCTTTCCACTTTTTAAATGAAAAATAAATGCGGAGCCCCTTCATTATTTAAAACATTGTGTCTTTTCTGTTCTTTTCTACGAACCCAAATAACAAAATTAGCATTCATATGTTCCAAACAGTTTCATTTTTAACTCTTTCGTTAAGTTTTTTAATTCTATGATTTGTTCCTCATATTCATATCTGTTTCTGCTCATTCAGGATCCACTCTTTGGTTAAGAGAACCTTTATCTTACTCTTCCACTCAACTTTTAATTCCACAACTTCCGTTCTTCTTCCGCTCTACTTCTAGTTCCACGCCTTCTACTTCTTCTACCATTGATTATCCCTTTCACCTGTTATCAATAATCATCATTTTTTTTAAAATTAATCTCTGATTGAACTTCGACTTCATTCTCATGATCACATGTTCCATTTCAGGTACTACAATCTCCTAAGAATTCTATTATATATATATATATATATATATATATATATATATATATATATATATATATATATATATATATATATATATATATATATATATAATATATATATATATGGAGTGTGACAAGGTGGGGTCTTGTTTCCCCCTGTTATTTATCTTGTGCGTGGATAAGTGTATGTAGAGGTGGATGAAGTTGAGGATTTGGGTGTGGCGATGGCGTATGCAGACGATGTGGCAATAGTGACTATCTATAGAGATGTGTTACAGTGAGCACTGGGGAGATAAGAGGTCTTGCTATATATAGATTGTCTAAGGATAAATACGGAAAAGACGGAGGTGATGAAGATTGCGAGGGTGCGGGAGAAACTAAACATTGAACTTGAAGGTACCCGAATAAGGGAGGTGGAAAGGTTTAAATATCTGGGAGTTACCGTGAGTCCAACGGCGAGATGGGAGGGGAAATAGAAGAAAGAATAAGCTGTTTTTCAAAGGGAGTGAGACAATTATATCTCCTTGCTGAAGAACAGACATGTTCCCGAAGAAGGTCAAGATCTTAATATATACATCAATTCTCCGCCCGATTCTGCTGTATGGTTCAGAGGCCTCGATCTTACGACGAAAACGAGAAGTAGGATCGTGGCCGCAGAGATTAGAGTGCTGAGGATTGTGGCTGGAACAAAGAGGTGTGAGCGACGAAGAAACGTGGAGATAAGGGGGGAATTGAGAGTGGAACACATTGAATTCTTGATAAAGAAACAGCATTGAAATGGTATGGCCATGTGAGGATGGATTGGTGAAGAGAGGTACCATCCCAGATTCTACAACTGGTTCCACCAGTGTAGAAGATCTATAGGAAGACCACGGAAGAGATGGAAGGACGGAATTGCGCATGCGATGAAGAGAAAGGGACGATCTATGAAGGAGGTGGAAGATATGGGATTGCACCATGACAGGCCGGTGTGGAAGAGCTTCGCAAACTACAGTTTGTAGCCTTATCGACGGCGCTTGATGATGATAATGATATATATATATATATATATATTTAATTATATATAATATATATATATATATATTATATATATATATATATATATATATATATATATATATATATATATATATATATATATATATATATATATATATATATATATATATATATATATTATATATATATATATATATATATATATATATATATATATATATATATATATATATATATATATATATATATATATATATAGTATATATATATATATATATATATATATATATGTATATATATATATATAATATATATATATATATATATATATAATATATATATATATATATATATATATATATATATATATATATATATATATATATATATATAAATATATATAAATATATTGTTTCCCATAAATGCTTCGGTTTTTATTTTAATTTTAATGAAATGTTTTGTTTTTTTTTAAATCCTTTCAAGAAAGAAAACAATTGTC
>SEYY01014073.1:0-7500 GCA_009176605.1 Armadillidium nasatum | reverse complement strand
ATATATATATATATATATATATATATATATATATATTATATAAATGACAAAGATAGTAGAAAAACTTGAAGTATCAGAGAATTAAAAAAAAAAAAAAAAAAAAAAAAAAAAAAAAAAAAAAAAAAAAAAAAAAGCCTTACTCATCTGTCGTAAAAAGTCCATAAAATATATTTTCTTTTGGAAGGAATACGGCACTTTTTAAGGAATTAAAATAGAAAGGAGTTGGACCGGGTTTAGAGCATTCGACTCTTGCTTTTTGGAAAGTTATCCAAATATTTTTGGGTACAGAAAACTTGCTGCCTGGGTCGTTTTTACACACTCTCGCCATTCTTGGATAACTTATCTGCAAAAGAAGCATTTATTAACTTAAATACATTTTTAATATTTTTGTAGTCTACTTGTATATATATATATATATATATATATATATATATATATATATATATATATATATATATATATATATATATATATATATATATATATATATATATATATATATATATAATATATATTAAGAAATTTTAAAAAAATAATGTATACATACGTAATCTGTTTTGGGATAATTGCCCTCTTTACATCTATTTTACGATATTTATTAATTTCTTGGTTATTTTTTACAATATTTTTAATTATTTGTTTCGGTATTATTCTCTTTTTTTAATATAAATTGTTTGAAAACTTCAGAACGGTTCATGTTCCAAGTAAGTGAAAAGCTGAATCTATTGAAATCAATCAGGCACGTTACAATGCCTTGTAAAACTGTTTTAATACATCTTTGCCTTGAAACAATAATGACACAAGTTTATTGAAATTACTGTCGTTGTTCTTCTAGGATAGCTTAATGATGTAAAGTTACATTGCTTTGAGAATAGGTAAATAAATAGTTGAAATAGAAAAAGACTTACCTTTCCACTATCTGATGCTTCGATTGCCTTTTCATTAAAAAGAAAATAAATGTGGTTTTCATGTTCAAATGATGAAACGAATGATGGACTCCAAAGCCATGAATTTTCTATTTTTGTAGATAAACCTGGATGAGAAGATTTCGCACTCGATTTTATTATCCCCCAGCTAAAACCTGATTATAAATTCCAGGATAATTTATTTCATAAAATCACTCTAGTCCTATAACTATACACATTTTATTAAATTAAATTACAATAAAAACATTTTCTATGGCTGATATGAACCAAACTAAGTCGCCACTTGCGATATGTTCAGATTTAATATTTAAGTCTATTTTTAGTTTGTTTGTTTATTAAAGGAAATAATTTTGGTGTTAGCTTAAATAACTTTCAAAATCTCGAACTCATATCCCAGTACCTTCAAAGTCGAATATTTTTGAGAATAATTGTGATGAAGAATTAGATTTTGAAGTTTTTGTTTAAGGAAAACACATCAAACTAAATTATGAATGAAATAAAAGAACAAAAACTCTCTCCTTTCCTTAAAGTCATCATCTGTGATGTGGAAAAAATTCCCGACTATTTTTTTTAGTTTTGGCAAAAACAAAGAATTATTTCCTAGAAAAATAATTCGACTTTGTAAGGTTAGTTAAGTGTGAATTGAAAGATGCAACGATGATGAATTATTTAGGATTTAAGTTTCACAAAATGACTTGTCACCAGAGAGACATTTTCATAATGAAAGAAGAAGAAAATCATATAGGTGGAGACAAGAAGTTATTTTAGAGACGAAATGGGTGTTGAAAGAAATAGAAAAAAATAAAATCTGTAGATCTATTGAGGAAATAATTAAAAGGAAATGAGTAAGTACAAGGTGTAGTATAGAACAGAAACTTGTGTATCACATATATTAGCATGACAATGAACTCCTGTAGACGCGGAATTATTTTTATTAATAACAAAATATGCATAGGTAAAGAAAATGTAGATAATTCAAAATAATTGTGTTTAGAGAGTAGTGACATTTTTATCCTTGTCAAAAGTCTTCAAAATGCCAAATCCCCCAACATAAAGCTTCCATAAGTCCTTTTAAGAAAATAGGATATTAAACAGTAAAAGAGAAAAAAACATTACCTGTAGATTTCATGCTTTGAAAATAGTTTTAAAAATTTCGAAAGTAGGAAAAAAAGTATTCCATTTTCATTAGTAGTGACTAAATGTAGAATGGACTTTAAGAACTAAAAAGAAAACGAGTGGAAACTATAAAACGATAGTGGGAACTTTCTGACGGCTGTTCTGTGAAATCGAATGATAGTACATTCTGCTTTTTCTACAAAGAATTTATTCGTAATACTTAAAAAGAGAAAGAAGAGTTGCTGCCTACTTATCTCAAAATTATGATATCAGAGTAACCTATATGCCTTATCACAATTAGTAGGATTTCATCAAATTAATCCTAGGCATCTCCAATAGAGAGATGGAGAGAGTAGTACTACGAAGAGGAGGAAACCTGATAGAAATACAACTAGGATAGAACTGGATAAAAATGTAAAGATTATCAGTTTTAATTGAAGTGGATCCAGCATTACACTAATAACAGAAGAACAAACATGCCAGGGAAGTTATTAAATATTTCTCAATTAAGTCAGATAATTTTATCAACGTGATAAAATGTTCCCTTATCCTGTTAAATATCAATATCAAGATTTTTTTTTTTAGGACAGTGAGGATTACTGAAGAGAATTACTGAAATGAAGAGCTAAACGGATATCGTTTCTATTATCAAGAAAGAAATTACGTTATTATTCCGAAAATATTCACGAAATAAGGGTAACTATTATGACTCGTAAAATTAAATTTTACTTCATTAAAATTATTTAGTGTGACGTTTTGTGAATCTCCTACATAAGTCAATTGGCTTTGAAGCCCATTTATTAAAAAATTGTATAGGAAAATTACCCCTATCAGAAAAATATAACACATTAAAAAAAAGGCATCTGAAATTCATATAACATTTTGAGGAGGTATTGAAGTTAAATCAGCAGAGAGCCCAAATATTAAAACTGAAACTTTGAAAAATATTACATTTGAAGATATTAAAGCAGGTAGACAAATTTTTGATAGATATTTAGATTTCAGATTGATGTATAAGAGTTTGAAAATAGTTAGGAGTGTTATGCTTAACATATTAACATAGAGATTTCGGACGTTACCGTAAGTAGTAGGGCACGAATATTGTCTGCTCAGAAAACCCTAACGGGATTTTGATTTTTTTCAATTGCATATCACTCCTCTCAAATTGACCTCACGCTCTTTCCTGACACCGCATTAGGGATTTCAACTCATCGAAATTGACCTAAAGTTGGGAGAAGGGGCCCCGCGTGAAACTCCCCAAACGGTATCAAGAAGTTACCTGATTTTGCAGAATCGCTACGTTCACCTCACTCTCTTTCCTGACTCTATTTTATGCGGTTCAATCCCACAGAAATCGTTTCGAATCGGGGGGGGGGGTCAAAGGCACAGGTATCAGAGGGGACTGGGGTCCGTGAACATACAATAAAAGGTCAGGAAAGTCCCTGAGAGTGCAACATCGCACTCAATTGCAAAAAAAGACCGTTTGGCTTTTCGGGGCCGACAATATTCATGTCCTACTACTACCGTAGTTACAACAAACACACACCCAGGTCCCAACGACACTATCGCATCTGGACTTTTGCAAGAATAACACCTACCGATGACTCGCTGAGAAAAACAATTAAAGTAGCTACAATGAAAGCTACATTTGCACCATTAAATAGTTAATAAAATTTAAGAACATTTTACTTTTATATATCCAAGCACCCCCTCCCCAAAAAAAAGTCACTATTAGAATAGAATACACCTCTCAAAGTCAATGTACTCAATTAAAAGTTAAATCAGAAGTCATAAAAGAAATTTAAGAGTAAATTTTATCCTTTATTAACATACAATCGTGTCTCTGATCTAAAATATTACGATGTAAAAGCTCAACTTGCCGTCTGTTCAATCAAAAAATTAAGAAATATTCATGCGAGTAGAATTGTTTGAACTTTTTTCCAATAAAACACTGAAGAACATAAACCACTTCTAAGTAATAATGCTTAAAATAAATAAATTAAATGATAATCTTAAAACCAATGCATTTCAAATTTATATATAAAAAAATAATATATATATATAATATATATATATATATATATATATATATAATATATATATATATATAATATATAATATATATATATATATATATATATATATATATATATATATATATATAATATATATATATATATAATATATATATATATATATATATATATATATATATATATTATATATATATATATATATATATATATATATATATATATATATATATATTATATATATTATATATATAGGCCAGACTGCACTTTAGCCTCCTTAAATATCTAAAAAAAACTACTAAACGTACGTTAAAAAGGATAACATTTTTGGAATCCTTGAAGAATTTTGATAAGGAAAAATTGGGAATTAAAAAAAAACTTATATTAATTTTAATAACTACGTAATTTATGGTTTTTAATGCGTTGGACAACATCGTACGTCTTTTTATGAGTCAAATTCCGAGAATTTGCAGTAGGATAAATTTATTTAGAAAATTGTTACAAAAATGTAAAATATATATATATATATATATAATATATATATATATATATATTATATATATATATATTATATATAATATATATATATTTGGTGTAATATGGCAGTAGGCTACGATCCTACGGCAACATACCAGCTATCAGTTAGGCTCTATTATCTTCGGTCGTCAGGTTAAATAAGTCTTTGGGTTCGTTTAAAAAAATAATTAATATAATAAATAATAATATAAAATAATAAATTATAATAATAATAAATATAATAATAATAATAATAATAATTATAATAATAATAATAATAATAATAATGACAGATTTTTCCTTAATTATCGTACAAAAAGAATTTAAAAAAAAAACTTATTTTCACATCTTTTATTATTTCTTTTATGAAAATTATTCATTCCAAAAATGTTATCCTTTTTAACGTACGTTTAGTAGTTTTAGATTTTAAGGAGGCTAAAGTGCAGTCTGACCATATATATTATATATATATATATATATATATATATATATATATATATATATATATATATATATATATATATATATTATATATATATATATATATATATTATATATATATATATATATATATATATATGGTCAACCAATTCTGTGACATATTCTTGAAACAGGGAATGAATTGAGGCTATAGCTATTGCATTGATATATATGCCACAAAATACTTATGTGAATTATATAGAATTTTATTTGGTATTTGGTATATACCTATATATATATATATATATATATATATTATATATATATATATTATATATATATATATATATATATATATATATATATATATATATATATATAATATATAATGTTATATATATATATATATATATATATATATATATATATATATATATATATATATATTATATTATTATATATATATATATATATATGTGTGTGTGTGTGTGTGTGTGTGTGTGTGTGTGTGTGTGTGTGTGTGTGTGTGTGTGTACTTACCGCTGGCGTCCAAGGATGTCCCAACATATAGGGATTCATCTTCAGTCAAGACTGAAGTCCCAGAATGAGTTGATGTAAAAGGAGCTTTCTCATAACCATTTACAGACTCTTGAATTGTGGAAAGACTTCTTAGTCTGTCAAATATTTAAATATTTTTACTTCAAGAAAACTGAAAATAGGGCCTTTTGTACAATTATTGTTACAATAAAATAAATACAGTAAGAAGAATACCTGAATGAAAATATATATATATATATATATATATATATATATATATATATATATATATATATATATATATATATATATATATATATATATATATATATATATATATATATATATATATATATATATATATTATTATTTATTAGCGATGTAATGATTAATCGTCATCGGCAAAATCGGCATATTTTTTCTCAATCGTCTTTGTTAATTTTATGCCGATTATTTTGTCGATTAATATACTAATATTTTCAATCTCTCTGCTTTACCTTCTAATATTGAGTGTGAAAGGCTGTTAGTAGGGTGGGCCAAAAATACACCCTAAGACAATCAATTTACCCCAGAAACTGCAGAAAAGATTCTTTCTACATTACAATTTAAGAGATCTACATTTAACGTACTTCAATTTTGCATGTCTGTCCATGTTCTCAAATGCTAAAATTTTTAGAAACAAAGTTCTGAAGATACTAAAGGGTGTCCCACTCGATCTCGGCCCCAGATTTCCACTTATAGATATCAAAGTACTGGTAATAAATAAATAAAATTTGTATATGAACATCTTTAACCATTTGGATGACGAGGAACTCTGTACTGAATATTTTCAGCTGGATGGCATCACTTGCCGCAGGACCAACATCATCATGGAAAAATTGAGTTCTTCTTTAAAGATCGGGTCATTTCGAAGAAAATTTGACCACCAAGGTCACCTGACCCTTCCCAGCCGGATTTCTTTCAGTATGGCATGCTGAATGGAGAAGTGTATGGCAACAAGCCACGTACCATAATGCAATTGAAAGCAACATTCAGCAGGCAATTTTTTCCGTCACTTAAAGGTAAGGCTCTTTTCTAGGAGGGGTCATTATTAAAGAAAGAAAAGAAAATTCACCCAATCCCAAGACTAACACAAATCCCTCAGGTGAGCAAAAACGTAGACTTTAAAGAAAGGAAGATCAAAAGCAGTAGGAAAAACAGAAGGTAGTAAAGAGTTCCATAGAACAGATGATGCTGGAAAGAAGGAGGTATCTCAACGAGCCAACCTGGAGCTTGCAATACTTACGCAATGATCATGTGCAAGTAATGCAGTCCTTGAGCTACAAGGGAGACACAATTTTGGTGGAATGCGAGAAATCAAGTCCCTCAAGCAGCTGCCATTATAGTGCCTATAGAAAATAAACAGCGCACCAATGTCACGTCGCAAAGAAAGAGGGTCAATTGAGTTTGAAAGTAGTGGACGTTTATTAGTCTTTTTGCCATAGACTCAGCTCTGTCCAGATGAAAGGGGGAACAGGAGCCCCTCCTCCCCAAATGTGAGAACTGTATTCCATACAGGGGAGTATAAGACACTATATATATATATATATATATATATATATATATATATATATATATATATATATATATATATATATATATATATATATATATATATATATATATATATATATATATATATAATTAAATAACTGTTAAGATGAAAAAAATTCGGGAACCTGAACAGAACCCCTAGTTTATTTGAGTCTGCCTTTGGCAACCATCTTGATATGAGGCTTCCAAGATAATTTTGTTTGCTTATGTTTGACCAAGAATGTTCACGAGTGAGACGGAGAGCCGTCGAAGGAGATAGAAAAAATTTTAGAGGTGTTTTAGAGAAGGAGATATGAAAAAGCTGAGATTTTAAGAGTTAATTTCACAAGGTTTCTGTGACCCCACAAGAAAATCCCATC
>SEYY01014070.1:10000-15000 GCA_009176605.1 Armadillidium nasatum | reverse complement strand
GAAATATGTATACAAGCTAAAGTGCACTATGACTATATATATATATATATATATATATATATATATATATATATATATATATATATATATATATATATATATATATATATATATATATATATATATAATATTTTATTTTAATTAATTAATTCCATAATAAAATATGGCACCCTTCTTTGGCTTTCTGATTCTTGTCAGTTGTTTTCGATCTTTGTTTGTTGGAAGGTGTTTATAGTGTCTAAAAAAGTTAATTTTTTGAATTCATAGAACTCATAATCATGTCAGTATCAAAAGAGAGAGTCTGTAGGAAAATGGAATATTTGAAATTTGGATTTGTTCCATTGCCAAGTAATTCTCAGCAGCCAATACGTCTTCTCTGTGAAAAAGTATTTACAAACGGAGCTATGAAACCATCCAGGCTTTCAGAGCATCTTAGGAAAAGCACCCTGATAAGGTAAAAGAAGACTTGTCTTATTTTAAAGCACTTCGAGATAAATATAATTGAAAGTCCATTCAAACAATGCTTACAAGTGCTACATCAAAATTTGAAGATGGTTTAATCTGCTCTTATAATATCTCAAAAATGATTGCCAAATCAGGGAAGGATTATACCATTGGTAAAGAGCTACTTTTGCCAGCTATAGAGGAGGTACTTCGCACTGTGGTACATCATCCTTCACCAAGCCAAATTATTAAAGCTATTCCTCTTAGTAATAATTCTGCTCAGAGGAGGACTGATGTGATGGCCGATAACATAGAAGAAACATTAGGCAACATTCTAAAACATCAACAATTTGGTTTAGTTAGACGAGCCTATTCTGCCTGGCAATAAATCATTACATTTTGGTTATGTCCATTTTATTAAGGATCCGAAATTTGTTCGAATTACTTTTTGCAGAGGAGCTTGAAACAGTCACAAAAGGCGAATCAGTGTTTTCTACTTTAGAGCAGTATTTCAAAATGAAAGAAATTCCAAGGAAAAATATTATTGCTTGTGCGACTGACGGTACACCAGCACTTTTAAAGAAAGCCGTACCCAATGTTCTTACATTGCACTGTGTCATTCATAGACAACATTTAGTTGCAAAGAACTTATGTGACCGACTTAATAAACCCCTTGGTATTGTTATCCCGTCAGTAAATAAAATTAAATCTCATGCTCTTAATTCCCGATTATTTCGACAGCTCTGCAAATCTAATGATGAATAATTGGAACATCTGTTGCTACATACTGAAGTTCAATGGCTATCAAAAGGCAATTGCTTAAAACAATTTTATTCTCCCTTTAAAATTCTGTCACCGAATTTTTTCGAGGATTGAAAAGTAGCCATTTGAGTGAAGAACGTGAGGCCGGCAAATGTGATGTTGCGTATCTGACTAATTTATGTAGTTAACTCAATGACATTAATTTGCAGTTGCAAGGCAGCGATATAAATCTTATTAAAACAAAATCAATTATTTGCTCATTTACTGAAAAGCTTTCAGTATTCAAACAAAATATTGGTCGTAGGAAGCTGTCTCAATTTCCGAATATGAAAAAGCTGGAAAACGATGATAATTCCATACTAGATGACGAACTCCTGATGTTTTGTGACAATTTGAACCTATTACACGAGGATATGAAGTGCATATATCAAGATCTTCTAAGTCTCCAATCTAATCAATCCACTTTCAGAGTTATGCATAAATGAAATAGAGTCCGCTCTGCAGATCGAGTTGATTGATTTACAAAGTGACTTCGAATTAAAGCCCCTCTTTAAACAATCATAGCAGGAATTTTGGATACAAAAGGATATTCCTGAAAAGTACTCAAAGTTGTGGGAAGCTTCCGAAATTTTTTTCATTGCTTTCCCAACTTTCTATATGGCAGAGAGCGGTTTTAGTGCTGTCGCTCGACTGATAACTAAACAGAGAAAATGCCTACAGTTCGTCAAAAAGATGATTTATGACATCTTTTAAGCAGCATTGAACATAATATAATAAATCTTGCGAGTAAACACCAAAGTCAACCATCACATTAAATATATAATTATAACCATACGCAAGTTATCAAATATATCATTTTATTTTATTAATATTTTGAAAACATGAGCCATTATTTATATATTTATATATATATATATATATATATATATATATATATATATATATATATATATATATATATATATATATATATATAATATATATATATATATATATATATATATATATATATATATATATATATATATATATATATATATATATATATATATATATATATATATATATATATATATATATATATATATATATATATATATATATATATATATATATATATATATATATATATATATATATATATATATATATATATATATATATATATATATATATATATATATATATATATATATATATATATAATATTATATATATATTATATATATATATATATATATATATATATAAAATCTAATTTTGAATTCTTTTAATTAAATCTGTTTAAATAGGGTAAAAAATTAATTACAAATTAATTAAATATGTTTACATAAGGTAAGGAAAAACAAGACTTCACAAACAGCTGAAGTAGAAAGAATAGTTATTCATAAACAAAAAAATATATTTTACTGTTATTTTGATTTTAGAATTAAAAAATTTATTTGTATTTCATTGTGGTTTATAATATTCAAATTTCAAGAGTTTAAATGGGCGGTTAGGGGTGAAAATAAATTGGAGATTCAAGTGGGGGCTCCAATAAAAAGGGTTGGGGAAACACTGAGTTTGACCTTTGTTCTAGGAGAACTCTGATATTTCCTGTGTTTTAAAATTGAAAATTTGCATTTTTTCATGGTCATTAAAAGGAAACGCGCATTTTAGCTGGAAATGCTTTGAGAAATAGACGAATTTACATAGCTTGTTATTCAAAATATTTTTGGTATTGATATTCAAGCAGATGAATTGCATTAAGGAGAAGAAAAGTTCTATTTTTATAATAGTTATTTTGCAGCATCAAAAAAAAAAATTTTTCTTACTTAAAATAGGTACAAGATTTCATTGTAGTGAAAATACCTTTTAAAGCTATTTTGGGACAATGTATTGAAAATTAGCTTGGGTTTATGGTATTAAAAGTATTTCTATCCAGTACAAAGTTAGCCAAAAAATTATATATAGATGGGAATAGAGTAAAATAATTTTTTGAATTGAGTATAAGCTGAAGACAGATCAAAAATTTTATAAAAATTTTACAGCTGCCGCTGGCACTGGCACTCCCGTCGTACCTAGGAAGCTCCGTCTAGCTAAAGGTGTCATCTGTTAGAAATTGCTAGGAAGTCTAGAAAATGGCACTAAGGAAAGAATATGATTTAGGTCCTGGCTGTAGCACTGCCGTGCTAGAAGAGCCTAAAAGAAGGGTTGCACGTGCCTTGAAAATTGAGCATGGATTAAAGGATTAAATTGAATTTTAAAGGGGTAAGGGATTTTCATAATTTAGGAATTATCCGAATTAAAATACTTCAGGAAAGAGCGTGGGGCCAATTTCCCTTCAATTTCAACTCAAAAAGAACTCAGGAAAGAGCGTGACCAATTTTCCCTCAGATGGCACTGGAACTTCCCTCAGTGGCGTTTGGCACTGGCATTGGAATCAAAACCGTCACCTTATTACTGTAAGATTGAGGTAACTTTTAAATATTTCAGTGTAGCATTACTAATGTTGGCTTTGCAGGAAGAAGGAGAAAATTACTTTCCCAAAGAAATTGATTAGTTATAGATACGGAAGAATTTGTTGATGATTTCTGTTATTTATTTAATTTTGAAGTCAAGTTTTCAACATGGGTATGATTATAGAAGGCCCAATATAACAGTTTGTAATATTAATTGTATTACTATTACTACTACTTAATTTAGTGAATCTTGAAAGCAAGAAGTTTTTATTGTGCATCGTATTTTGATATATATTTCTTTTAAAAATGTAGCAACCAGTGAAGTTCATTCCATTGTTCATATTAAAAAGAAATATATTCTCTTTTGATTTTTATTATATATGGAAAGAGGAAATTTTTGTGATTTGTGCCAATCTTAACCAGACCCTGGAATCAAATGAAATTTCAGATGACAGAAATGGAAGACATATTAAATAATAGTTATTAGAAATATCTTGAAAAAATACGAAACGTTAGTGAGTATATTTAGCAGACAGTTACGGAGTTTTACAAAAATGTGCAAGTTTACCTTTGACTTTCTCAAATTTATTTGATGAGTAAAGTTATGCTATAGGAAAAGTAACATAACAAAATTTATGAAAAATATATTTATATCAAAATATTGTCAAAATCCAATCTTTGAGTAAGCTAACGGATGAATGTTTTCTGAGGAGGAAGTGATTGTATTGTAATGAAAAAAAAAGATTAGACAATTATAACTGCCAAAAAATATTAGTTCTTGAATAATTGGGATAGTGGTCATTGACGAATCTCAATTGACTAATTGGTTCATCACTAAATGATAAGGGCTCAATTTGGCAACTGACAACTGAACAGATATAAGTCAAAAATTTTACAAAAAATTTATATCCTTCCCTCTCTAAAAAAAAAAAAAATTTCATATGACGTATTAATTCTTTTTCCTTTTTTTTTTTTTATATATTTATTATATATTATATATATATATTATATATATATATATATATATATATATATATATATATATATATATATATATATATATATATATATTCTGATATAGATTTTAAAAAATGTATACCAATTTAAAAATGGGAATATTGAAGGGAAAAGATATGAACCAGATAGATCATTCGTTAATGTAATTATTATTATTATTATTATTATTTTATTATTATTATTATTATATATATATATATATATATATTATATATATATATATATATATATATATTTATATATATATATATATATATATATTATATATATATATATATATATATATTATATATATATATATATATATATATTATATATATTAAGAAACTTATAAAA
>SEYY01014070.1:0-5000 GCA_009176605.1 Armadillidium nasatum | reverse complement strand
ATGCGAAAACATCAATCACATATTGGAGGAATGGACAAAAGGAAAAAATAATATCAACCAACCAATTCAAAATTAAAATAAAAAAATGAAATCAACAAAATAAATTCTCTCTTAGACATACCCTGAAAGAGGTGGGTTGATCATAACCCACGAAAGCTAGAACTAAGTCTAAGTTATTAACATCAAAGAATATGCATTACTATTAATAAAGTTGTTTATAAGAAAAGTATTTAATTGTGATAAACTAGGTAGAAGATTTAATTAACTATTTGAGTTTGAACCTAATTAGCACTAAACAAAAGCATATATATATATATATATATATATATATATATATATATATATATATATATAATATATATAATATATATATATATATATATATATATATTATATATATATATATATATATATATATATATTAGACTGGTCCAGAATCGTCGATGTTCGAAATGTTAACTGGCCATGGGCCAAAAGTGTGCATCCGCACTTGACGAAAATTCTTTATCTGCATCCACATCCGCAATTGAGAAAATTGGAGTTATCAGAGAAAAGCGATTCCACCAAAAAGTTTAAATATTAGCGACTTATGCTCAGAAGGAAAGGACTTTTCTTTTCGACAACAAATATTTATAATTAATTAATTGTATTTTTGTGTGGGATTCGTAATATTTTATTTCTTTTCATTAGTAGCTTTGGTAAAAAACTTTCATATTTAAACAAAAAAATAATTTTAATAAACATGATTTATTCATCAACTTTTTTTTGTAGTTTAAATCTTTACTTTTAGACTTTATATCAAGGACTTAATCTGCTGCTATATTTCTGGAAGAACAGAAGAACATTTAATAAAAATATCAATCCCTTAGACAACATAAGATTGAAAGAACTGAAAAACGACATAAAAGAAGTAATCTCTGATCATTTAATAATTTCAGTCCTTTGTAGAATCAGGAACGTGAAGATTTTCATAAGAAGGAATTCCACTCTACTCTGTTTACTGAAGCTTTTACTAGTAGAGATACTCTATCATGACATATATATATATATATATATATATATATATATATATATATATAATATATATATATATATATATATATATATATATATATATATATATATATATATATATATATATATATATATATATATATATATAATATAATATTATATATATAATATATATATATATATATATATATATATAATATATATATATATTATATATATATATATATATATATATAATATATATATATATATATATATATATATATATATATATATATATATATATATATATATATATATATATATATATATATATATATATATATATATATATATATATATATATTTATATATATATATATATATATATATATATATATATATAATATATATATATATTATATATATATATATATATATATATATATATATATAATATATATATATATATTATATATATATATATAATATATATATATAATATATATAATATATTATATTATATATGTGTGTGTGTCTGTGTTGTATAGGTATTAAATTTTTCCACGCTTATTGGGCAGATCCCTTTTCAATATGAGAGGAGAGTTGTAAAAAACCCTATTTTTGACATGCCATGAGACTGCACAGTATGTTCGAATTAATGTTTCATTCAGTCGAAAAAGATTTGACAACAGTTGACTTGCCTGGAAATTTTTTTGCCTGGATATATATATAACTATATAGTATATATATATTATATATATATATATATATATATATATATATATATATATATATATATATATATATATTATATAATTGCGAAATCCTAAAACACAAACGGAAACCCCCAGAAGCATTTAGCATATAAGGATTTAATGCATGAGTAAGACTCATGTTGGGAGAGGGTAGGAATATCATTCAAGTTGCAAAATGATAGAAGATAAAGAAGAAATTTCAAAGTTTATCTAAATGCATAATAGATTAAGATTTTACGGTGTGTTTAATGCAATTTTCTAAATGTACTAAATGTAGGTAAGTGAAGGCATCAGAGAAAGAAACTATTCTTTGTCATTCTTTATTCGCTGGTTTGCCAAGGTATGAGCTTTGCTTTCTAATCTCCTTGGAGGAAGAATTAGGGTCACAGTGATTCCTCCGAAGTTCAAGAATCAAAAATATTATTTTTAATTTCTAAGGGATGCAAATGAATGACTACTCTATTTATTTCGCCAATGTTTGTGTTTAAAGTGTCGGAGAGGACATATCCATCAGGAGAAGTATGAAGTGTTTTAATAAGACCCAATTTCCAATTTGAATGAGCAACATCATACTCAATTAGGAGTTCTCCATTTTAGACGTTGGCTCTGACACAAAAATTCCAGGATTGTTTTAAGTTTATAAGATAGTCTTTCTTCTATAAAGCACGAAATTTGGAAATAAGAGATAAAAGATATCTGTAAAGTTTACCAAGTTTAATAAGATCTTGATAGGTAAGTTTAAGACTAATAGTTCTTACGTAACTGGTTATGAATTTAGTTTATAGACAGTCAACAAATGTGATGGAGTAAGGGTTCCTCGCAATGAAGTTTATCCCCTACAAATGTAAGAGGTCGACAGTTGAGGACTGACTCGATTTCTATTAAAATAGTAAAAAATCATCATAGGTTACCAAAGCTGTGCTTAAAGTACGTTTTAAATACAATTTAGTAATT
Source organism: Armadillidium nasatum (assembly GCA_009176605.1). Classification (NCBI taxonomy): domain Eukaryota; kingdom Metazoa; phylum Arthropoda; class Malacostraca; order Isopoda; family Armadillidiidae; genus Armadillidium; species Armadillidium nasatum. The sequence goes on along the minus strand of SEYY01014070.1, from coordinate 2,295 downwards.
GCTATCAACCTTTCGAAAAAACCTTCGTAAGGGCTCCAGTGTGCCGGATTGATTCTCAAGGGGATGGAATGTTGATATAAAAATCTGTAACAGGAGGAGAATGCAATTAATTGTTTAAGATATTTTGAAGATTCCTTAAAATATGTGGCATTATCTGAATATATAATAGAAGGAGTACCAGGTCTTTCTATGAAGCGACGTAGTGAAAGGACTTAGTGCTGTTATCTAGAACAAGTTCCAAAATACAGCTTGAGTAGTGTCACAATTATAGAAAACATAGTAGCACTTACTAATGAAGTATATGAGTTTTAATAATAAATAATCAGTTAGATCGACATTAATTATAGTAAAAAATATAATGTTCATTACCCTGGTTTTGGTTAATTTAGCTAAAGGAGCATTATAAAATCGTAGTGCTTGTAAGTGTTTGCAAAGAATACAAGGTCTAATGACCTTTTTAATATTGGTTCTCATCCGAGGCAAGTTAAATTTTCTGCGAAAAACCAGCAGAAGTTAAAAAGTGCCCAAATGATGAAATAATAAATATGTATCCCATATGAGAAAATAAGTAAAACGACAACTGAAAAGTAGTAGTATATGAAATTGGTATTATAGAGAAGTAACAAATTACTCAAACACCAATCACAAAGATTAAATTTAATTTTTTTCACAAGTAGTAACTTCCAAATGATTTTTAAAGTGATTTATTTCAGATTTAATGAATTTAAATTGCATTTCGGTTCTTCTCAATGGAGAAGTTATAGGAGAATTTCGGTTTAATAATAGATTTATATAGAGTATTTTTTAAATTTAAAGTTAGCTTTTTCTAAAAAAAATTTATTTATGAAGCGAGTTAGCAACTTACTAATACACAAAATTTCTTTAAGTAATGATTCTTGTATATCTTTAAACTTAGTTAATTCTGTTTCAATATTTTTTAAAGTTTTAAAGAGCGCTATCAATTTTACTAAATTAATAGCAGAACTATTAGAAATATTATGTTTCGTTATTTAATTTAATTGCTCGAGTTCGGAAAAATTTGCTTTGTTTTTCGGCATTATCCAACCGTTTTACCCCCATGTCTGACATATTATTTGGATTAGTAGGTGTTGTATCCCAAATTAAAAAAATATATATATTTACAAGTGATAATAAACAAGTTTAAAGTAGCTTAAGAAATTAATATTAATTCTAATAATGAATATGTAACTCAAAATAAGAAAAAATTCCATTAAAAGTAACTATAAAATATATGGAATTACTTAAAGTTAGCTAAGTACTAGATTGTTTCCAAATAAATAGCAAAAAATGGTTATTCTTTTTAAAAGAAATTATTTAATAAATTTATACAAAGATTTTCAAAGTAAGGCATGTGAATCAAGTCTATTAAAGAAAAAATAATTTTAAAGTGAAAAAAAGAAAACGGCAAAAACACCACAAAGAAGCCAACTTATGTAAAAAGTAGCCGAATAGAAACCAAACTTTGCTAAGCATTAGCAAAGGAGGTTAATAAAGACCAAAAATATATAAAGGGTTGCTATTAAAAGTCAAAAAATGATAAATGGAGGTCAATAAAGGCCAATCTGTGCTAAGCAATAACAAAGAAGGTCAGTAAGGACGAAAAAGAAAACAGGAATGCCAATAAAGGCCAAATATTATAAAGGAGGACCAATAGAAGCCTAATGCTAAACAACAGCAAATGAGGTCAATAAGGAAAAAAAAATATGAACGATGGAAAATAAAGGTCTAAAAAATATAAAGGGAGGCCAATAAGGGCCAATATATGGTATATAAAGGCAAAGGAGTCCAATAAGGACCAAAAAATATAAAAGATGATTAATAAAAGCTAACATATGTAAAGCTATAGCAAAGACGGACAATAAAAGCCAAAAATTATAAAGGACCAAAAGAAGTCAACCTGTGCTAGGCAACATCAAATGAGGATAATTAAAGTAATACATTTTAAAGCACCAATAGACACCAAAAATTAGAAAGGATAATTTTTTTATATGCATTTAAAAAAGAAAAAATAAATAAAAATTAGACCCAAAACAAAGAGGCCGAAATTAAGTTGGCTGTACCTAAGTGAGCAACTTAATATACAAATGGACATTAAATAGGCCTCATGACCTGATAATAATAATATTATAATATGGCTTAAATAGAAGATAAATTTTATACGACGTTAAAGTAGGTTTTCACTAAGCTGGCGAATTATAAAATAAATTACGAGTGGGTATTACAACATAGGTTTTACAACCTAATTATAATAAGAATGGATAATAAAAAAATAAA
>SEYY01014068.1:7500-18490 GCA_009176605.1 Armadillidium nasatum | reverse complement strand
CACAGATGTGCGAGACGTACATACAGGACGAACAACACTCCTATAGAGAGCAAGCAACTGGGGTGGCGTGAAGAAATTGTGAATTCGACTCAGAACACCCAACCTCTTAGAAGTTTATTTAGAAAGAGAAGTAATGTGGATCTTTCCAAGAAAGATCACGAGGAAAAGAAATACCGAGAATATTAAAAACAAATGAAAGTTTGTGTTTTCGAAGAAGATATCATAGTTGTGTGGAAGATTGTGTCGAATAGAGAGATGGAGAAACTAAGTTTTTGAGGCATTGATAGCAACCATGTTTTCTCTGTCCCAATTTGAAATACGTGAAATATCAGAGGTTAGTTGCTCCAAGGGTACCCTCTTTCCCTCTATTAAGAAAGGAGTAATGAAGGGTGGAGTCATCAGCATAGGAGTGGATAGGAGATGAAATAATAGAGAGAAGGTCATTAATGAAAAGTAGAATAAGTGTTGGTATTAGGACAAAACCCTAAGGAACACCACTGTTAATAGATTTAAAGGATGAACGGTAGAGGTCTACAAGAGCTTCTATAGAACGACCGGAAAGGAAATCAGAGAACAGGTCACAGAGTGAAGGATAGATACCGAAAGACGGAAGTTTAGTAATCAAAGCTTTATGGCAAGACTCTATCGAAGACTTTTGATTTGTTCAGCGCGTAAGTATATATATATATATATATAAATATATATATATATATATATTATATATATATAATATATATAATATATATATATATATATATATATATATATATTAGGGATGGGGTGAAGTATCGGTATCGGTATCGAACACTCAGGTATCGGCTAAAAATGGCCGATACCGATACCGATACCAGATTTTTTTCGTCCCTTTGGCTTAATTAAATTATGTAATTTTTTTTATTAATATTACGTAATATTTTGAAACGCCGTTTCGCGATAATTTTGTTTCCCGAACTTTATATGTTGTTTTCCAATAAAAGTTTATTTTTTCAAATGCAAAAAATTGTTTTTCAATTTATTTTCACGCCATTTACTTCTTACCATTTGGTTTGTTTTCTTAATTAAATATTTTATTTTTATTTTAATCCTTGATTAATCCGTTAGTAACATATTAAGATGGTAACCAAGGTACATGATATTATATTATATATATATATATATATATATATATATATATATATATATATATATATATATATATATATATATATATATATATATATGTGTGTGTGTGTATGTGTGTGTGTGTGTGTGTGTGTGTGTAGAGGAGAACGTATCGCCGTCCAAAGCGATGCAAGTACCCTTTATTAGGCATACTCCGGGGAGTGACAGTATGGTCTAGAATCTAGACCATTTCGTTTCACTTCCTAGCCCTTTGGTTCGTTCTTTTTCGCTTTTCACCTTCTCAGAGGGTCTCTAATGTACCCTCGACTCATATTGGAGTGTCTATGCTCCCACTTCTCCTTCCCCCTACTTCCTTCTCATGTTCCAAATTTACAAGCGCTTACTCGTCAAATACCTTTGTAAAAAAAAAAAGGTTAAACTCAAAGCAGCCTCAGAGATGCTTCGAGGAGCGGCGTTCTTTTTAAAGTTTTCAAATCTCAATTGGAAGCATCTCAATTCTTCAAATCTTATCTTTGATCGCTAGTATGACTTCTATAAGAAACGCTGTACTGGTGATCTCTTTCTATTCTCTCTGACTCTTGGTCTTCCACTCTACAGCATTTCGGTGAATCTTTTGCTATCGCGCTGGATATTTCGAAAGCCTTCTAATCCTTTCCTAATCTGAGCATTCATCACACATGTCTCACACCCATACATTGCAGCTGGTAGACACATACTCTCAAACATTCTTACCTTTATTTCCTTTGATATTCTTCCCTTCTTCCAAACTTCTCTCAGTCCCTCCCATCACTTTCATTCCCTCCGTCACTCTATTCTTTATTTCCCTTCCACTAACATTCCCAGATATTCAAACTCTTCTACCTCCTCAAATTTCTCTCCCCCCCCTCGACCCCCTCCCATTCCTCCTCTCTTGCTGCCTCATCCCTGCCCCCGATCCTCATCACTTTACTCTTTATCGAGTTTAACCTTAATCCCTTCGATGCACATTCCCTAACAAACTCCTTCACCAACATTCTCAGCTTCTCCCCAGATTCAGCAACTAACACCGCATCATCCGCAAACAACAAGACACTTACCTCCCATTCTCCCTCTCCCACTTCTCAACCTAATACCCTTTCCTTACCTTTCCATCCCCCTAACAACACCATCCATTAACACATTAAACAACCACGGAGACATAACACACCCCTGCCTCAGTCCAACTCCCATTTTAAACCATTCAGGCAGTTCCTTCTTCACCCTCACCCTCGCTCTACAGTTCTCATAAAATGATTTTATGAGAAATTTTATGAGCATTAAATCATTTTATCATCTCCCCATATACCATGCATTCCTGCTGACTTTCCCTTATTCACCTTTTCTACAGCTACTTTTACTTCCTCTCTACTAATACTCCCGCCTTCTTCTAACAACATCTCCTCATTATTCTCCACTACTCCCTTGCCTCCAACCGCCGTCAATAATCTTATAATCAATAATTCTTACTCTTCACTCCCTTAGAACCTCAAACAATTTCCTCCTACAAACTCTATCATACGCCTTTTCCAAATCCATAAAGCATACATACCCTACTTTATTTTTCTCACGCAATTTTTCACCAATCATTCTGAGTGTAAACACCTGATCCACACATCCCCTACCTTCTCTAAAACCTCCCTGTTCCTCCCCCACTCTCTCTCTTGTCACTTCTTTCACTCTCGATACTAAAACTCTCCCATAAATTTTCCCTACTACACTCAACAAGCTTATCCCCCTATAATTCTTACACACTATCTTATCCCCCTTCCTTTATATATCGGCACTATGCAAGCATCTTGCCACTCCTGAGGCACTTTTCCCTCTCCCCAACACACATTAAACATTCTCACCAACTAGTCAACTATCACTCCCACTCCCACCCTTATCATCTCTCCATATATACCATCCATTCCTGCTGACTTTCCCTTCTTCACCTTTTCCACAGCTACTTTTACTTCCACTCTACTAATACTCCCGCCTTCTTCTAAAACATCTCCTCATTATTCTCCACTACTTCCTTGCCTCCAACCGCCGTCAACAAATCACTAAAGCGTCTCTTCCATCTCTCCCTCACCTCCCTCTCTCCTTGCACCACATCACCATCTTCCCCCTTCACTCCCTCTCCCAGCTCCTCGCTCTATTTACCTCCTCCCAAAGCATCTTACTCCTGTCCTTAAAATTATCTGCCAACTTTCTACCCCACTCCTCTCCCACTCTTCTTTCGCTCTCTTCACTTCCCTCTTCACCTCCCTACACCTCTCCTTATACTCTTCCCAATCCCTACCCTCCTTCGTACTCAAATCCCTGCAGAAGGCCTCCTTTTTCTTTTTAACCATATTACCCAACTCTTCACTCCACCACACACTCCCCTTTCTTCTACCATTACCTATTTTTTTTACCCCACACACTCTTCTTGCAACCTCCACTAACGCCCCCTTCAGTTTACACCACTCCTCCTCCACCCCTTCCACCTCACTCCCCCTAACCTCCTCCCATTTCTCCCTTATCCCTCTTGTGTAGTCACCTCTCTTTTCCTCATCTTCTAACCTCTCCACTCGTACTACCTCCACCACCCTTCCTCTCCCTCCAACTTTCTCCCAACCTCCTTTAACTTTTATTTTCGCCACCACCAAATAATGATCCGAAATATCCATCGCAGCTCTCCTCAGCACGTTTACATCCAACAACCTACTTCTCCCTTCCCAACCCACACACACATAATCCAACAGTCCCCTTTCCCCATTCACACCACTCATCCAGGTATATTTATGATTTTCTTTCTTTTTAAACCACGTGTTTCCAATCATAAGACCCCTTGCCACACACATTCCAATCATTTCATTCCCATTTTCATTTACCCCTTCCATTCCAAATGGTCCTATTACCCTGTTCACCCTTCTAACACCCACCCTTGCATACAGATCCTCCAACAGAAAAACATGATCCTTACCAGTGGCGGCTCGTGTAAACTTGGCAAGGAGGGGCTGGCAAGGAGGGGGCGTGTGTGTGTGTGTGTGTGCGTAAAATTTCAAACATATATACTAATATATTATATATATATATATATATATATATACTATATATATACATATATATATATATATATATATATATATATATACGATATATATATATATATAACATTTCAAACGTACCTTACTTATTCTGGAAAGCTTGCTGATATTCTTATTATTAGTTCTTAAAAATAAGATTAGTTCTTGGAAATTGCTGATATTCTTATTTAAAAATAAGATTAGTTCTTGGAAAGCTTGCTGATATTCTTATTTAAAAATAAGATTAGTTCTTCGAGTTTTAGATGTCGAAAAGTTTTCAATTACTTTTCATTGAAATCTGGTATTTTACAAACCATTTCACTCTCTATTTTTATTTTATCAGTAATTTTTAAATATTTAAGTATGTAAAAGTGCAGCTGGCCTATATATATATATAAATATAAAAAATATATATATATATATATATATATATATATATATATATATTATATATATATATATATATATATATATCGCGGTAATTTTCTTCCACAAAAAAAAAAAAAAAAAAAAAAAAAAAACCACCAAAAAAAAAAAAACAAATTTTTAGTCTGTTATATTTTTCTTTAGCAACACATTTTTAAACATTAGAAACTAATGTCCAAGTTGCCAAAAACTGTCAGAAGACAGACTGGCAACTTCATAAAAACTGCTATTCAAATTTGGCATACTTTTTTTTATAAGTTGCTATATCTGTCTTATTATTTAAGAACCAATACTTTGGCCTTTGTTGAGGACTCTGATTTTAGAGCCCATATTTTTCATAATTGCAATGTGTCAAAAAAAATATCGTACCTACAAATTTGCAGTTTCAAAACGCATTTAATTCTTATTATGATTTATAATTTAAATCACTTTTCTGTGACAAAAATTTCATTTTTATATAAACATCCTACGCCTGGTATTTTTAATTTGGAGGTGCTGCAGCCCTGGAGCCCATATAGACGAGCCGTCACTGATCCTTACCGTCAAACTTCCCACACATTCACTCAGACTCTCCCAAAATCTTTCTCTCTCCCTTTCATTTGTTCCTACTACTGGTGCATAAGCACAAATAAAAACCCAATTTTCCCTTCTTAACCTTAATTTTACCCAAACTATTCTGGCCTCTATTCTACCTCTCCCTTTTATACAATTCCACCACTTATCTCTCATAACAATTGCTACACCCTCTCTTGCTCTCACCCTCTCATTCACTCCCGCGTACATCCCTTTATATTTCCCAAATGACAAATCCCCCTCCCCTTTCAGTTTCGACTCTATTAACGCTAGAATATCCAGCCTCCTTTCCTCAATCACAACCTCCACTTGTTACCTCTTCTCTTCCTTGTTCACCCCCTTTACATTTAGAGTCCCGACTTTCAATACCTCTGAACCCCCCTTCCTTCCAGACATCTCCAAATTTTTCCTCAATCACTCCCGACCTGTGACGTTCTACGGTGGGACCCCCCACCTAAGGATACCACCAGTTCCTTGAGGCCACCACCCCTAAACTAACTAACCACCCCAACCTCAGACCCCAACACACTCCGCCAATCAATCACGAATTCTCCCCTATTCCCAATATTCAAAAATATTTAATAACATCATAGGTATATTAATAAAACAATTTGTTTATAAAACAAATAAAACTAAATATAAAAAATAAAGAAAATTTTCGACTAAAACTTATCTTAAGATTCCTCCAGATAAAAGTTGTCGGGAGCTTAAATTTTACCACTCCAGTAGATCGTGATTATACGAGCAAATTAATATAACACTAAAAGTAGCAAAATGGATATTTAAAACTTGAAATGATTACTAAAATAATAAAACACTAAAAATAACAAAGGGATATTTAAAACTTGAAATGATTAACCAAAAAAACAATTCACCGACAGGCTGCCCGCCACGTGCAAAATTATATTTAAACACAGCAAATTAATTAAACACTAAAAGTAGCAAAAGGGATATTTAAAGCTTGAAATGATTACTAAGATAATATATATATATATATATATATATATATATATATATATATATATATATATATATATATATATATATATATATATATATATATATATATATATATATATATATATATATATATATATATTATTTGTTTATTAAACCCTAGGTTAGCCAATGCAGGATGAAAGATTACACTTTATTTAAACCCCATAAAACAACAATTAATGCAACACTAATTGCACAAAGTTAAAAGAACAAGCTTTCGCTCCTCTTTGGAGCCTCTTTCAGATCGAAATAATGTGACTGTCTTGCTAAAGATGCCTCATGTCGTCCGATGCTGTGGTTGGTTGTTGTATATCGTTTTGTAGAAAGGAGAATGGAGCATCATAGCGTTTTGTAGTTGATCTATTTTATAGTGGCCGGTACTCTGATTATAGTTTGGTATTTTACGTATGCAGAAAGATTCTGCTATTTTTCTTTTGTTGTAATTATTTATGTTTTTGATGATGCCGCTATTGTAGAGATTTATAAAATGGTTATTATGTTGTCTGTGTTGGGAGAGGGCTGAGTTTTGGTTGTCTATATTTAAGTCGTGTTTGTGTTGGTATAATCTTCTTTTATAGTCTATGGTTTCTCCTATGTAATTAGAATCACATTCAGAGCAAGGGATGCTGTAGATGCAAGGAGGGTTAGGATTGGGATATATATATAATATATATATATATATATATATATATATATATATATATATATATATATATATATATATATATATATATATATATATATATATATATATATATATATATATATATATATATAGTTTGCGTTTGTGGAGTGTGGATGTGTTTTGTGTGGGGGTCCTATTAGATTTTGTTTTTACGTGTAATGAATTTATATTTTAGTTAATCATTTTCAAGTTTTAAATATCTCTTGCTAGTTTTAATGTTTTATTATTTTGCTGTGTTTTAATGTAATTACGAACTACGAAAGTTGTGAAAGTTAGGCTACTAGCAATTTTTTATCGGATGGAATTTTAAGATAAGTTTTAGTCGAGATTTTTTTTTTTTTTTTTTTTTTTTTTTTCTTTTAAATATAAGAAGTCTTTTTAATTTTTCCTTTTTACCTTGATAATTGTGAGATTATTAAATATTTTTAAATATTGGGAATAGGGGAGAGTTCATGGTTGATTGGGAGAGTGAGTTGGGGTGTGAGTTTGGGGTGGTTTAGTTAGCTTAGGCGTGGTGGCCTCTAGGAACTGGTGATATCCTTAGGTGGTGGGTCCCACCGTAAAACGTCACAGTTCGGGAGTGATTGAATATAAATTGTGGAGATATCTGAAAGGAAGGGGGGTTCAGAGGTATTAAAAGTGGGGACTCTAAATGTAAGGGGGTAAACAAAGAAGAGAAGAGGGAAGAAGTGGGGGTTGTGATGGAGGTAAGGAGGTTGGATATTTTAGCATTAACTGAAACGAAACTAAGAGGGGAGGGGATTTGGCATTTGGGAAATATAAAGGGATGTACGCTGGAGTGAATGAGAGGGTGAGATCAAGGGAAGGTGTAGCAATTGTTATGAGAGATGAGTGGTGGAGTTGTGTAAAAAGGATAGGTAGAATGGGGGCCAGAATAGTTTGGATAAGATTAAAGTTAAGAAGAGAATATTGGATTTTTATTTGTGCTTATGCACCAGTAGTAGGAGCAAATGGAAGGGAGAGAGAAAGATTTTGGGAGAGTCTGAGTGAGTGTGTGGGAGGTTTTGACGGTAGGGATCATGTTTGTCTGTTCGGGGATTTGAATGCAAGGGTGGGTGCAAGAAGATGAACAGGGTAATAGGACCATTTGGAGTGGAAGGGGTAAATGAAAACGGAACTGAAATGGTTGGATTGTGTGCGGCAAGGGGTCTTATGATTGGAAACACATGGTTTAAAAAGAAAGAAAATCATAAGTATACCTGGGTGAGTGGTGTGAATGGGGAAAGGGGACTGTTGGATTTGGATTTTGTGTGTGAGCTGGGAATGGAGGAGTAGGTTGTTGGATGTCAACGTACTTAGGGGAGCTGCGATAGGTATTTCGGATCATTATTTGGTAGTGGCGAAAATAAAAGTTAAAGGAGGTTGGGATAAATTTTCCTAAATTTAACATCAGAGTCATTCATGAGAGCACTTCAGTTGCACATATTTGAATATGGTATTCCAGAAGTATGTTATTCGGACCTAGGTTCACAAATAGTAGCTAATGGTGACACAATTAAGGATTTTTTGAATGATTCATATATTAAGTCATATTTTAAGGAAAATAATATATATAACCAGTTTAAAATTTGAACAATACCCAAAGGGATGCCCACAGTTGGGCTCGCTAGTTGAAATATGTGTTAAATTGGTTATGAGATTAATAGCTGGTTCTGTTACTGGGTACTCATAATTATTTAGTAAATAAAAGACCAATAGCGTTTAAAGAACCTCTCAGAGACACAAATACAAACGAAGAAATACCCTTTCCAATCACACCTGAAATTTTGCTAAAGGGATTTGAATTAGTTTCTTAAAAATATAATCTCAAACTTGCAACCTGTTCCAGACCTAGATGACTCAGATTGGGAATTTGATTCATCTCCCCAAAAACAGGTAAAAGCCAGCTTTCATAAATTACGAAAAGCTCGAGTGACACTGATAGAAATTTATAATAATGATTTTTTAACGCAATTAGTATAAAATGACCATATTTTTCTGACCAAAAATCGGGACGCTTCTGAACATTGCCCCCCCTCCCAAATACCCTGCTCGTAAGGGTTTTAAGGGATGTATAAAGAAGGGTGATTTTTAATATAAAGAAGAAATACGATTGTTATTTTCAAAAACAAGTCATATGGGTTATTAGTTTAAGGACATTCTACAAAAAAAAAAAAAATAATAATAAAAAAAAATAAATAAATAAAATAAAAATACATTTTTGCTATCTAATTTAAATAAAAGTTGGATAAAATACTATTATCCGTCCCGATTTACCCCTCTAATAAAATCGGGACACGGCTTAAAAAATCCCGACTGTCCCGATAAAATCGAGACGGATGGTCACCTTAAATTAGTATCTCAGGCAACAGATGTAAAAGGTAGATATAAGCCAGTAACGCATAAGGAACTAGAGGTAGGTGACGTTGTTTTAATTAAAGAACAGTTCTCTAAACCTTTGAATTACCCTATGAGTATCGTAAAAGAGGTTTAAAAAAATTTTAATAATGAAATTACAAGTGTCAAATTAAAAAAGGGAAAAACACAAGAACTAGTCTAAAGATATTCTTCTGTTTTAATACCATATCTTAAAGTTAATGAACAGTTAGTGGTTTGAAGAATTTTCAAAATAAATTTGCTAACAATAATTAATATAGTATCATTCACTTGTGTATTAAATTTTAAAAGTTTATAATACTTTATTTCTTTCTTTCAATTTCAAAGTATATATATATATATATATATATATATATATATATATATATATATATATATATATATATATATATATATATATATATATATATATATATATATATGGCATTTAAAACACACACACACACACCAAAAAAAGCCAAAAAAAAACCAACTTAGTGGTGGGTTTTTATTTTTTTTATTTTTTAAATATTAAATTTCAAGGAATTCTGATTTAAAAACATTAAATTTATAGCAGTTTTAATAATTATTATTCTAAAAATAATACTTTAAAATCCTCAGCAATAAGATGTGATGAGATTGTGCTACAAAACTGTATTATGGAATTAATTTAAAGGTTGAAATATAAGTTGAACGAGTTTCTGGAGTTTGAAGACGAAACTAATCACAGAAGGTAGAATCCCTGACTCGAATATCATGAGAGCAAGTAGTGTTAAACCAAGTTTTATTAGTTTGATTGAAGTTAAAGAATATAGAATATACACCTCCATGTCAGAGAGAATTACCTCGGTTATGAGCTTTACTCACATGAAGGAACCTGTCCTACGGAAGCACTATGAGAAAATTAGAGAAGTAAAATAGCAGGCCAGAGCAGTTACCAGAACAGAGGTAATAGAAACGTCTCCTCGGCGAATGCAGAATCTTTCTTATGTAAGAATTTAAGAGACAGAACAAGAAACAGAGATAAGAAGATGTTCGAATATACCCAGAGGAGAAAATAACTTTACAGTATAAAGAGAAGGATTAGAGATTAAGAAAAGATCAAGTATGTTCTGTTCAACACCAAGACGGTCAGGGATACGGGTAGGGAGCTGTACCAACTGCTCATGTATATTCTGGATAGAAAAGTCGTAGGAGAGTTCACCAGCTGGATCATGAGAACTAGATGAAACTATATGAAAGCCATTGGTGATGGTGAATGATGAAATTACCTAAAAAAAATGATTTCAGAGAAAGGAGAGAAATGAGAGAAAGAAAGAATGTGCTCTACATTGGAGTCTAAATTGAAAAATAATTTTTTTTGTTAATTGAATTAGGTTAAAAACAGATAGAATAAACAAATTTAATTGAAGAATTGCAAGAGAGATTAAGATGTAGAGAAGAAAATTCAGAAACCAAAAATTAATGACAAGACAACAAACAACATCGTAAACCTCTTTTGATGAAAACCAGTCTCTGAAGGGAAAATGAGAATAGTGAAAGTAGGAGGTTATGAAATAAGGATTGCAGTCAGGGGTCAGGATGAGAGGAACTCTATGGAAACAGCTTCTTGAAGGATCTCTCAAGAAGGTTCATGTTTCGCCACTTTTTTTATTTAATTTGAAATGATGGCTGTTGTAGGAGCATACAAAGTCTAATAGGAGATGACATTCCAAAATAGATTCTCTGAGAAGATGAA
>SEYY01014067.1:0-13165 GCA_009176605.1 Armadillidium nasatum | reverse complement strand
ATTCTGACCATTGACGACGTTTTGTATGGTCAAGAGGCTTTAGTTCTTGAGTCAATTGCACCTTGTAAGCGTTTAAATGCAAGTCTTTATGCATAATGTTCATCAACGACGAGCGTGAGAGGTGCAATTGTTGGGCACGACGACGAGTTGAAGTGGATGGCTCCTCAGCCACACTATATTTTCTGCAGTACGAGCTGTACGAGCATGCACTGGTCTTTTCAAATCTCCTACAGACCCGGTTTGCTCAAATTTTTTCACGATTTTTCCGATTGTACGCACATTTGGACGATTAAATTGACCAAAAAAATCACGAAGTACACGATATGCATTTTGATTTGAACGCCCATTTTCATAATAAGCCTGAATAACTTTAACACGTTGCTCCATTGTGTATCTTTCCATGGTTCAAATTGAGTAAGTCTGAAATTGAAAAAAGTCAAATGAAATGCAGTAAAAAACTTGACGTTTAGGTGTGGTTCACATTCAACATCGGCCCATACAATTTAACCACCCTTTATATATATGGACTGAAGTATGGTATCAACAAAAACTGACTGATAGTGATACCAGATTTTTTTAACTGTGAAGAAAATATATATATATATATATATATATATATATATATATATATATATATATATATATATATATATATATATATATATATATATATATATATATATATATATATATATATATATATTAAAAATCATTAGAGAGAACTAAGAAACTTATACTGTTATTAACAACAATTACAAATCCACTAAATAAAATATTCCTGGAACTGGATATCCACATGACTATATCCAGGCTCAATACCGAAGAGCACGTATCTACTTCTATAATAGTCATACTCTTTCTGCTCATAACCAGCCTCAAAATATAATTATACTTCCCTATGCAAAATCATTTACTAAGTTTGAAATTTACATTAAAAAACATTCTTAATATTAAGCTCATTTATAAATTCCCTGATACTTTACATTCAAATTTGATTAGAAACAATATATCCAATATAGTACCAGCAGAAGGTGTTTATAGGGTTGACTGTGGCACTTGTAATGATTCCTATATGGGTGAGACTCTGAAGTCTTTGCAATTCCGAATCTCACAACATAAGGCTGATGTTCAGAGACAAAATCTGAGTAATGCCTTCTTTTTACACATTACTGAAAATCATATCAATTGGAACAGTTCTCTTTTTATACATTTTTCTAAGAATAAAGGTATCCTAAGATTAGTTGAACAATTTTTTATAAAAAATAGTAACAATTTTAATTCTTGTACTGGTTTCTTTGAGCTAGATGACTTCACTTCAATTTTTTAAAGACACTTCTATGATCAACATCCTTATACTGTGCTTACTTTTTTTTTTTTTTTTTTATTTATTTTTATTATTTTTTTTCTATTTTTTTTTTTTTTTTTTGCTTTTTTAAGCCTTTTAATTTGCATAAAGTTGTACATCTTTATATATATATATATATATATATATATATATATATATAATATATATATATATATATATATATATATATATATATATATATATATATATATATATATATATTCACGTGTGTGCATTGTGTTTTTTTTTTGTGTTCACTTGTTTTTATTACTTCTGCGTCTGCGCCTTTTACTTTTTTATTTGTTCATATGTTTGTCATGTTTTAGTCCTTTTATAAGTGAGCTCTTCTACTCATTGTGTTCCTTTCTTTTAATTGTATCTGAAGAGAAGGATAGTTTATGCCTTGAAATATTGTGCGTTTTATAATTTTATCCTATTTCTATTTTTACTGGTCTTAACACTTTGTTGATTCCTCTTATTTTTATCTTTTTATTATTTTTATTGTTTTATTTAGTGGTTCTGTAATTGTTATATATATATATATATAATATATAATATATATATATATATATATATATATATATATATATATATATATATATATATATATATATATATATTCTCCCTGGAATGGTTTTCACCCTGTCAGTGGGACCAGCATATTTTACCATCTGCTCTCAAATGTTTCTCTCCTAGAGTGCTCTAAAAGATCATGTTTATCAGCTTGTTAGTTTCAGTACCAGTCCTTGAGTTTTATTTAAACTCCCATGAAGGGTTTTCATCCTTTCAGTGGGACTAGCACCTTCTCAATTTAACCTCTGAACACTTTCTCAAAAAAAGCTCTCCTGAAGATCATGCTTCTCGGAGCTGTGGTTTTTCATGCTGGTCCTGGAGTTGTCACAAGCAGTAAGCACTAATTATAGGACCGGGTTGCTAGTTCTGTAGCACCTATATATATATATATATATATATATATATATATATATATATATATATATATATATATATATATATATATATATATATATATATATATATATATATATCCTCTGGTGGACAAAGGCCAGAACCCTACCAAATTACTTCAGAGTTGGAGAAATACCAGAAACCTAGTCAAATTCTACAAGAGTTGGAGGGAAGTCAGAATCATAGCCAGTTAATGGCATACGTGTCTCGATACACGTCGTTTGAAAGTGTGCAAGTGAAAATAAGTTTATGAAAATATATAATGGGAGTGTGCTATTGATTTTACCAGTTGAATATATGTAAAATTGAGCATACCTGTTAAGTCTGTTGTTAGTAAGTTGGACAGAGAAAGGGGGAGACTGTGTAGAAAATCTTGTATCTCGACCCCTCAGTGAAGGATGTATGCGACGAGAGAGTTCAGAAGAGCAGTGTCCGTTGTAATAGAAAAAGTATAGAGAGAATGACACAGCAATTCAACTGGCAGAAAGGGACTAGAGAGAATTAGTGTGATTGTAAGATAAGACGAAAAGACCTAGAGCAGACTCCACTTTTTCAAGGAAAGCTGTCCGAGTGGACCATCCCATTTCTGTGACGCATACTTCATCACCCCTCAAAAGAGCAAGCAACTCTGGTGCAGTGAAAAAATTACGAAGGCACTTCTGAACACCCAACCTCTTGGGTGTGTTTTCGAAGATGTCATGGTTGTGTGAAAGGTGTTTCGAGTAGAGAGATGGAGGAACTAAATTTTTGAGACATTGAAAACAATCATATTTTCTCTGCCCCAGATTGAAATACGAGAAAGGTCAAAGGTCAATTGCTAACAGGCCACCATTCTTGCGTTAATTAAACCCGATGGGTGTAGCGTCTTTTAAATTGGAAGGAGTAATGAAGGGTGGAGTCATTATCATAGGAGCGGATACGTGATTAAGTAATTGAGAGAAACTCTTTAATGAAAAGTAGACAGAAGAGTTGGAGTTAGGACAGATCCCTGAGGAACACCACTATTAATAGATTTAAAGGAAGAACTGTGACAGTCTACAACACCAGCTATAGAACGACCGGAAAGAATATCAGAGAGGATAAATTCCGAATGAGAGAAGTTTAAAAATCAAAGATTTGTGCAACACTATATCGGAGGCTTTCGATATGTCTAGCGCGACACCAAAATATTTACTGAAATGTCGAGGAGAGTAGGATCAAGAGTCAAAGAAAAGGGAAAGCCATAATGGCGATCAGAGAAAAGATTAGAATATTTGAGATATTTCCAACTCTCAACAAGAAACTTTAGAAAGAACGGAGGTTGAAGAAATGTGGCGGTGACTGAAGGGTTGGAGAGGTCTCCCTTTTTCAGCACGTTTCCAGCAAGAAGGAAAGGCTGAAGTAGAAAGCAAAGCGCAAGCTAAAAAGCACAAATTTTGAGAACCACAGAAGAAATACTATCAGTATCGTATTCTTTCTAGTGTAAAGCTAAGAGAGAGCAGAAATAGACATCTTTAAAAGAAATTACAATTTTAGACATGAGTTGGGGGGGGGGGTTGAAGGAGGAGGTATTGCTCTGAAATCATCTATAATTGATTTAGTAGCAAAGGTCTGAGCAATAAATTCAGTTTTTGAAGAAGATAAGTAAGCTGAAAGTAAGTTCTTGTGGAGGGAAAGAGGAAGAGGCAAAGTTTGGGTAGTTGACATTTTTTTGCAAACTGCCTGAAAGAGAGGAAGAGGAGCCAGAAAAATTATTGCATTTTGCATTTGTTTTTTGATTTTTTGTTACAGAGAACAAGAACAGATTTTCATGATTTCGAAATGAAATACAAATTGCATGGGTTTTCAGAAGTTTGAAAACAAGGCTAATTCCTGAAGGCAGTATCCCTGTCGCAAATACGAGAATAAGCAGAGTTAAACCAAGGTTTGTAAGGTTTAGTAGTAGGGAAAGATTATAGTATGTCGTCTCCATGTCACAGTGAATCACCTCGGTAACGTGCTCTGTGCAAGCATAGCGATAATCATTCCTCAGGAAATCAAAGAAGTACAACCAAAAGTCCAACCAACTTGCGCACCGAAATGTCACAAACGTTTCCTCAAGTACACTGGAGTCTTTCTTGCTGAAGACTTGAAAATATAAAAGAGAATATAGAGATAAGAAAGCGATCGGAAGAACCCAGAGGTTGATAGAGTTTGACAGTATAAGGAGAAAGATTTAAAAAGTTTAGTATATTAAAAAAGGTCTAGAACGTAAATATGTTGGGTTTACCCATAAGACGATCAGGGATGCTAGTAGGGAGTTGTACCCACTACTTGAGGTCGTTTTGGACCGAAAATTAGAAGTCATTGGCGGCAGTGAACATTAAAATCACCTAATATGATAATTTCTGAGAAAAGAGAGGAGGGAATGTTTTCTGTTTTGGAGTTTAGATAGTCAAAGAATTTAGGATAGTCTGTAAATTAGGAGATAAATAAACACAACAAATGAATTTAGATGCAGAATGGCAAGAGAGCTCAAGCCACAAGATGGAAAATTCAAAAGACGCTAGATTAAAGACACAAGAATATACAAAATCGCAGTGCACATATGCACAACCACCTTCTTTGGCTGGAAATTCAAGATAGAGATAGTAAGAGGAAACAGAAAATGGTTTGCTATCAGAATGCTTTAACACCTGAGTTTCTGTCAAGAATAAGAGATAAGATCTGACAAATGAGAGATTGTGTTCAACAAAATTGAAACTGTATTAAACAAAGCGAATGTTGCAGAAGAAATTAATGAAGAAAATAGGCCATGCAGTAGGGCAAGTCAGCTGCAAAGTCATGGTGGCACCAATCCCTCTAACTATATATCCTTTATCTGATTGAATTTAAAATTTGCCAAATATAGAAAATTAACTAATAATTATATTTATTTGTATGTCTTTAATTTGTGATTGTATATGATATTAATTTATTTTGAATATTTGAAGTTTTATTTGTACAAATAAGGTAGCATTGTAAACAGACTTGTTATATTCACTTGTTTTTTTTTTTATGGTAGAATATTCAGGTTCATATGCTCTTTGCCTTTAATAATTGAAATAGTTTAACTACTGTTACATTTTCAGTTTCTTAAGGAAAAGCTTTACCTCACTATCAGACATTTACAATTCTTAGTTTAAGTTGTTCTAAATATTTTGTAGATATTATGTCATTAATAATATTTACAGGAGATAACAAACCGATTTGGCAAGTGGCAGAAGAGCGTGAGGAAAACAAGAACAAAGTGAGAGAAGCTGCCCCTTATGGTGAGTATGGAGGATGGCATAAAGCGGCGAAAGTTGATTCTCCAACTGTTACCACTACTCTCAAGAACCTTGGTGCCCTGTACAGACGACAAGGGAAATATGAAGCAGCAGAAACGCTTGAGGACTGTGCTATTAGATCCAAAAAAGAGGTATGTAAATAATAATAATAATAATAATAATATATATATATATATATATATATATATATATATATATATATATATATATATATATATATATATATATATATATATATATATATATATATATATATATATATATATATATATATATATATATATATTGGTGTGCATATTTTTATGGCATGGCTTGTATTTTAACACTTTTTTGCCTAACTACCGCAATTAATATTAATAAAGGGAGAATGGAGTACTCCAACATTGGGTTATGGAACCAACTTGAAAATAACTATATTCAACTTAAAAATGAAAGGATTCTCCAGTTAATTTTTTTAATTTCTTTCTATATATATATATATATATATATATATATATATATATATATATATATATATATATATATATATATATATATATATATATATATATATATATATATATATATATATATATATATATATATATTATATATAATTAAAAAATAAAATATAATATATATATATAGAATATACAGTATATATATTATATATATATAATATATATCAATAAATATATATATATATATATATATATATATATATATATATATATATATATATATATATATATATATATATATATATATATATATATATATATATATATATATATATATATAGGGGGAGGGTGTAGCGCCATCCGAAGCGATGCAAGTACCCCCCACTGGGCTTAACACACGGGGTGATAGGATGGGCTAGACCATTCCGTTTCACCCGTTGCCCTTTGGTTCGTTCCTTTTCGCGTTTCATCTTCTCAGAGGGTCTCTAGTGTACCCTTGACTCACTCTTGGAGTGCCTATGCTCCCACAACTTTCCTACTTCTTCACATGTGTCCTACAAATTTACAAACGCTTACACTTACATTACCTATTAAATTAATCAAAATGGCGAAACATAAATCTGCCTCGGAGAATCCAAGAGGGGCGGATTCCAAACATAGCCCCTCATCCACTCCTTCCCCATCACCACTTGGGAGTTGGTGGCCTCCGGTGATGGGGTTGGCGCCACCAAGACCTCTATGCCGACTTGCCCTGGTGCACGGTCTTCGTTTTTCATTAATTTCTGCAACATTCGCGGTCTTTTTTCTAATCTCCACTTTAATACCTGGACAAGTTCAAATGTCCAGTTTTTTTTTCTTTTCTTTTCAGCAGCTTTTAGCAACAAGCACTGATCACCTCAACCTTAAGAATACCATGCAACTATGCAAAACAGTCCTTACTGGAGACTTGTAAAGGCCAAGGAACTGCAAAGATAGCACAGACCCACCATAAAGCACAGAATAAAGAAATAATAATAATAATAATAGTTGCATAAGCAAAAGCAAAAGCAAATAATAAGCAACAAAAATAAATACTTTAAAGTAAATAACCCATTCTTTCTCTTTCATATTACCTGGAACTCCAAGGATCCGCTTATACGTCAGAATACCACTCCAAATTCTCAATTCTAACGAACTATGGGTAACAGATCCTCAAAAATCAAAATATTAAATAACTCCTAAAGAAAATAACAACTAAATACCCAGAACTTGAACAAGCTAATTAATTAACAAAAAATAAATAAACAATAACAGTCAATCTTTAATAAGAAAAATGGATGACGCCCTACCATTTAAACAGAAAAGACAGAATAGAAGGTAATAAAACTGAAGAATAGCATGAAAGATAGCTGTATATAAAATGTGTCATATGTCATCCATCATTCGTACCTCAACAAAACATATATACTTAAAATATGAGACAAAAAATATACCTTACCTAAACTTACCACACTGTAACATTTTTTTTGCTGTTGTTGTGCCCTTCGATTTCATTTCTTCTCTATTCCTTACAAATAACTAATGACGAAAGACATCAGCCTTCGAAGGGATCATCGAGGTTGGAAAAGATGTCAACTGACCAAATGAGGCATTGTGAGTTTTAACTTCTAGTCGACATATTCATTATTATTATTATTATTATTATTATTATTATATTATTAATGTATTAAGATAGTGAAAAATATTTGCAATTAAACTTTATCTGAAAAAAGAAAAAAAAAGTTTGTAAGCATATAAATAAATCCATTGAAACTTAACATATTTATTAGTGTTTGGTAATCAATGGGCATTATATGTATCCCTGCGATCTTTGGCCAGTGGTCACTTGTCAAGCGTTCATGACTCTCAAAGGCATATTAGAAGATAACATTCCTTAATTAAAACCTATCAAGCCCAATGATTTTAAGTTCAAACTAGTTGTTTGCAATCGCCAACGAACCTAGGATAAATGGGAGATGGGTATGCGAGATGTACAGGTGATCGCATATGATTCAGATTTTACCACAATACTCGCAAAGACATGTGGAACTACGTGCAAAGTGTTGAATTATAAAAAAGAAAAATTATATATATATATATATATATATATATATATATATATATATATATATATATATATATATATATATATATATATATATATATATATATATATATATATATATATTATATATTACTAGAGATTACCGTAATCTAGGTTTTATTCTTTCTTAATCCCTTGTTGAGCTTAAAATTACATTCGACTATTAAAGTTTTTATTTTAATTTTAGCATTGAACAATTATTTATTAATAGATGTTAATTAAGACACAATGAATGGTTGAGCTTTCGTGCTCTTAACTGAGTCACATCTTCAGAACTAACTGTGAATGGATGGTCATCAACTTCAGGTCCATTTGCATTGTCATGGGTTGCTATGTGGAAATCTGGCAACTATGCGATTTTCTTTAGAACTTCTTGTAATGAGGATGATTGTTTGAAAAATGTGTTCATTGTATCGTCGATGATATGCTCTCCAGGTGTAAGGTTTATGTTAGGTGTGTTTTTTATTAAAAAGGATTCTATGAATTTACGAGTGTGTGTATTTTGGGTGTGTTTTATCAATTCAGCCTTGTTTAGGTTTAGGTTATGGTTGAAATTACGTCTGTGATTTGTGAGGGATGAGTTTTGGTTGTCGTATCGTAAATCTAGTGAATGCTGGTAAATTCTTCTTTTGAAATCGTTTGTTTCTCCTATATAATTTAAGTTACATTGGTCACAGGGAATTTTGTATATTCCGATGTTATCTTCTATTGTATTTATATTTGGTTTTAATACTACTTTTAAATTTATGGTGTTTGATTTGACTGTACGTATTGTGGTAGGTAAACTATTTTTGATGGTGTGAGGGTTAAGGTTTGGAGTTGGTAGGACATTAGTGTATTCTTCTTTTTGTGTGTTGATATTGTAATATTTCATTTTGGCTTTTTTCAGAGACTTTTTGATGATAGTGTGTGGATATTTTAGATTTTTGAAAATTTTTTTCAGAAAATTAATTTCATCTGTTAAAAAGATAGGGTCACTTAGTTTGTGGGCGCGAAGAAATAAATTGCTTAAAACTGCTGTTTTTGTTGATGAATCATGATAAGAGTACCAGTGTATGTATGAAGGGTTTGCTGTGGGTTTTCGGTATACTTTGAATGTGGGGGAAGAAGAGGTCCAGGATATGTGAGTGTCAAGGAATGGAATGCTATTGTTTATGGGGTTTTCAACTGTGAATTTTATATTTCCGTGTAGGTTATTGATAAATTCAAGTATATGTTGTGTGTTATTGTTTTTAGGAATAAGTGCAAACACGTCATCAACGTAGCGTAACCATAGGATATCAGGAAATTTTGGAAAGATGTAGTAATATTCAAGGAGTTCCATACATAAATTACTAAATATGGGGGAGAGGGGGGAACCCATACTTAGTCCGGAAATTTGTTTGTAATAACTATTATGGAATTTAAAATATGCATGATCTAATGTGAGGAGTATTAAGTTTTTGATAACGTTGAAAGGTATAATAAAGTCTATATTGTGTTCCATTAAGAATTTTTCTAATAACTGAAGGGTTAAATCTATTGGTACATTGGTAAAGAGAGAAACAACGTCGAAACTGACTGGGTTGAAGAGTGAGAAGTTTACATTTCTAACACGTGATATGAAATCTTCAGTATTTTTGATATGTGAGGTGGAGATTGTTCCTATTAGTGGTTTTAGTAAATTGGCTAGCCATTTTGAGAGTTTGTATGTAATGCAATTTACATTAGATATGATGGGGCGTAGGGGTGTGTTGGGTTTATGGATTTTGGGAATTGCGTAAAACTGTGACAGATTGGGTAAATATGAAGTGAGATTATTTATGAGATGTGTGTGATCTTTAAGTAGGGTTTTTACTTGTTTATTGAATGTGCTTTGTGATTGTTTAAGTGGGTTGTTTGTACATATGGTGTAGGTGTTTGTGTCATTTAGCAGAGAAAGTGATTTGTTTATGTAGTCATTGATGTTTTGTATAACAATGTTGTTTCCTTTATCTGAGCGTGAAATTACAATATTGTGGTTATTATGTAATTTGTATAGTGTGTTGTAAGAATCTGCGAGGGTATACATGGTTACTCACATTTATATGTGTTCAATTGTAAGTAATATTCCAAAAAGGACGTCATGATTGATATTGCTTGAGGTAGATTTTTTCCAATTGCTGAAGTTTTGGTATAGTTTTATCCACGGATCCGTGTTTTGCATTGAGAATGAAAGTCCATATCCTAACAGAGTTTTTTCGTCATTGGTAAGAGGATGATTGGAGAGATTTATAATGATATCGTGATTTGATGCTGTGGTCCATTTACTTATCTTGAATAAATAATCCAATTTTTTATTGTGTTTATTTTTCCTATGAGTAGTTTTGATTTTCATGTTCTCGTGAGCTGAGTCGATAAGTGAACTGAGCAAGTAATGGTTGTTGGAATTTTGGTAAAATTGCCTTTGAAAGTCGGCGAATTTCTGTTTAGTAATGTAAAAAGCTCTATTTACCTTTTGTTTGGTGACTTGAATATGATGTTTTAAAATGTCTTCGTAAATTTGAGGAAATGGAGAGTCCTCAAAAACTTTAAGTTTCTTGTAACGAAGCTTTTTGGTATAATTCTATCTGCAGGCAGGATTTTAGAAATTGTAAATTGCATTTTTGTAGATTTGAATTGCTCAATTGATCTTGGTATTTTTAATAAGATCTTTTTAGTAGTCGAGATTCTTCTATAAGTTGAAAGGCTGCGATGTTACCGGGATTCATATTCTATTATTTATAGATTACTAGAGATTACCGTAATCTAGGTTTTATTCTTTTTAATCCCTTTTTGAGCTTAAAATCGCATAGTTGCCAGATTTCCACATAGAAACCCATGACAATGCAAATGGACCTGAAGTTGATGACCATCCATTCACAGTTAGTTCTGAAGAAGTGACTCAGTTAAGAGCACGAAAGCTCAACCATTCATTGTGTCTTAATTAACATCTATTAGTAAATAATTGTTCAATGCTAAAATAAAAATAAAAACTTTAATAGTCGAATGTAATTTTAAGCTCAACAAGGGATTAAGAAAGAATAAAACCAAGATTACGGTTACCTTTAGTAATCTATAAATAATAGAATATGAATCCCGGTAACATCGCAGCCTTTCAACTTATAGAAGAATCTCGACTACTAAAAAGATCTTATTAAAAATACCAAGATCAATTGAGCAATTCAAATCTACAAAAATGCAATTTACAATTTCTAAAATCCTGCCTGCAGATAGAATTATACCAAAAAGCTTCGTTACAAGAAACTTAAAGATTTTCGAGGACTCTCCATTTCCTCAAATTTACGAAGACATTTTAAAACATCATATTCAAGTCACCAAACAAAAGGTAAATAGAGCTTTTTACATTACTAAACAGAAACTCGCCGACTTTCAAAGGCAATTTTACCAAAATTCCAACAACCATTACTTGCTCAGTTCACTTATCGACTCAGCTCACGAGAACATGAAAATCAAAACTACTCATAGGAAAAATAAACACAATAAAAAATTGGATTATTTATTCAAGATAAGTAAATGGACCACAGCATCAAATCACGATATCATTATAAATCTCTCCAATCAACCTCTTACCAATGACGAAAAAACTCTATTAGGATACGGACTTTCATTCTCAATGCAAAACACGGATCCGTGGATAAAACTATACCAAAACTTCAGCAATTGGAAAAAATCTACCTCAAGCAATATCAATCATGACGTCCTATTTGGAATATTATTACAATTGACACATATAAACGTGAGTAACCATGTATACCCTCGCAGATTTTATAACACACTATACAAATTACATAATAACCACAATATTGTAATTTCACGCTCAGACAAAGGTAACAACATTGTTATCCAAAACTTCAATGACTACATAAACAAATCACTTTCTCTGCTAAATGACACAAACACCTACACCATATGTACAAACAACCCACTTAAACAATCACAAAGCACATTCAATAAACAAGTAAAAACCCTGCTTAAAGATCACACACATCTCATAAATAATCTTACTTAATATTTACCCAATCTGTCAGTTTTACGCAATTCCCAAAATCCATAAACCCAACACACCCCTACGCCCCATCATATCTAATGTAAATTGCATTTATACAAACTCTCAAAATGGCTAGCCAATTTACTAAAACCACTAATAGGAACAATCTCCACCTCACATATCAAAAATACTGAAGATTTCATATCACGTGTTAGGAATGTAAACTTCTCACTCTTCAACCCAGTCAGTTTCGACGTTGTTTCTCTCTTTACCAATGTACCAATAGATTTAACCCTTCAGTTATTAGAAAAATTCTTAATGGAACACAATATAGACTTTATTATACCTTTCAACGTTATCAAAAACTTAATACTCCTCACATTAGATCATGCATATTTTAAATTCCATAATAGTTATAACAAACAAATTTCCGGACTAATTATGGGTTCCCCCCTCTCCCCCATATTTTGTAATTTATGTATGGAACTCCTTGAATATTAATACATCTTTCCAAAATTTCCTGATATCCTATGATTACGCTACGTTGATGACGTGTTTGCACTTATTCCTAAAAATAATAACACACAACTAATACTTGAATTTATCAATAACCTACACGGAAATATAAAATTCACAGTTGAAAACCCCTTAAACAATAGCATTCCATTCCTTGACACACATATCCTGGACCTCTTCTTCCCCCACATTCAAAGTATACCGAAAACCCACAGCAAACCCTTCATGCATACACTGGTACTCTTATCATGATTCATCAACAAAAACAGCCGTTTTAAGCAATTTATGGGCATCCTTAAAATTTCAAAAATTGGTGTTGAATCTGGTACCGAGAGAGAGTTTTTTGAAAAGTTCTATCCTTTATCTTTATTTGAAATATGAAGAAAATCCATCGATTCATTTTTTTATAGGTGGGGGGGAATCCCCCCTTGTATTGCGTCTGACTTTTTTTACTAAAAAATTCATAAAAAATTTAATATT
>SEYY01014065.1:235000-237374 GCA_009176605.1 Armadillidium nasatum | reverse complement strand
ATAAAATATTTCACTGAGATTTCGTATCTAAACGATGCCCATTTTTAAACAAAATCATTATAAAGTTTTTGCAGCCATACGAATATAAACAAATCATCGAAGAATAGAATTAATAAAGTTAAAATCAAAAATATAGGAGAAAAAACCACTCCACCCCCACCCCCATTTTTGCTGTTACTTATAAAGAAAATTTATTGCTTTAAGGATTTTTATTTTATTGTTTTTTTTTTTTTTTTGAAAATCTTTTGTAAGAATTATAATAACTTCGTATTTTTCTTTCATCTCTTTTTTAATAATATTTTCTTTTCCGCTAAATTCTGTATTACGCTTTTTTTTTCTTATTTTTCTTTCTCTCATTTATCTTTTTTCTTCTTTCCTTCTTTCTTTTTTTTCTCCTCCCTCCCTCTCCCTCCCTCTCCCCCTCTCCTTTTACTCTCATATTTTCAAAAACTAATAAGCTTATGAAGAGATTTTGACAAAAATCGCTTGAAAATAGGTTAAAAGTTTAAATTTTTCGAGAAAATTTAAAACTTAAATTATTTCCGAGTTTCTCATATAAAACTTTTTCAACCTTTACAAACTAAAAAAAAATCATAAAACCAAAAAAAAATAATAATTTTAATAAAATTTTATTATAATCTTATTTCTTTCATTAATCATTATAATTATGTAATGGCAAGATTAATATA
Organism: Armadillidium nasatum; assembly: GCA_009176605.1. NCBI lineage: Eukaryota > Metazoa > Arthropoda > Malacostraca > Isopoda > Armadillidiidae > Armadillidium > Armadillidium nasatum. Next base: position 236,685 of record SEYY01014065.1, on the reverse strand, counting down.
TATATAGATATATAATATAATATATATTAATATATAATATATATATATATATATATATTAATATATATATATATAAAAATGTTTATTATTTTTTATTAAAGTGAGCGTAAATAAGAAACAAGAAAAATATTAAAAAGCAAAGATTATTTTTTATTTTTAAGCAATTGAATAATAATAATAATAATAATAATAATAATAATATAATAATATAATAATTATAATAAATAATAAAATAATATACAATATATAATATAATAATAATATAATAAAATAATAATAATATACAATAATATATAAATAATAATAATATAATAATAATATAATATAAAAATAAAAATAATTCTTTCTTTCTTTAATCTTTTTTTTTTCTGTACAAATTTACATATACAAACATCGGACTTTACATTTTGATACTAAACTGAAATGGGCTTCTGGGAGACGAATCTCCTTTGAGCCCATTAAATTTATACATGATACATACATTATATATATTCCAGTTTTGAATATTGAAATTTATAACAAAATTTTATCAAATTTTATAATCAACCTAAACCGTAGAAAAGAAGAAAAAATTACTATAACAATCTAGTATGAGATATAACTGTAAGCAAATAATTTACAGAGAAAGGATGGAATAAAACAATAATAATAATAAACAATAATAATAATAATAATATAATAATAATAATAAATTAATAATAATAGCAATTTTATTATAATAATATAATATTAGTAGAGTATAATAACAAAATTAACATAATAATAATAAAAAGAACATAATAAATAAATTATAATAGTAATAAAATATTATAATAAATAAAAATAATAAATAATAATATAATATAATAAAAATAATATATAATAATGGATAATAATATAATAATAATAATAAATAATAATAATAATGAATAATAATAACATAAATAATAATAATATAATAATATAATATAATAATAATAATAATAACAATAATATACATTATAATAATAATAATAGTAATAGTAATAATAATAATAATTAATGATAAGAATAACTAATAGTGAAAATTCCAATAATTATAATAATAATTTCGAAAATGATAATGACATATTTATAATAATATGAACCGTAATAATACTAAAATTTGTTACTTTAATAGTGATAATGAATTTTGTGATTTTGAGTTAGTGTGTAGCTAAGTGGTTAGGTCGGGTTTTTTAGTATTTTGATAGCAGGGATTTTTGACATGTTTACGGAATGTGGGAAGTGTTGCTAGTTCCTGATGCTTTTTGGAAGATTATTCCATTTTTCAATGCCATTATATGATATAGCTCTGATTTTTTAATGTGTACTTTGTTTTGCTTAGTGTATGTGAGCGTGTGCTGCGCAAATTTAGTCTTCGTACATTTTGGTTATTCATTATTAAATTTGACAGTAATTTATTTGACAATCCGTTTATGATTTTGAATATTTGAGCAGTCATTGTAAGAGTGAGCATATCATGCAGTTTGAGTATGGATAATTGCTTGAAAAGTGGGCTTGTATGTTCATAGTAATTGCGTGATCCAGATATTATACGAATTATTTTTTTATGTAGTTTTATTAAGGGCTGTGGTAGATATTCACTTGCACATCCTCAAACTGTTAAATTGTATAGTAGGTGAGGGTAAACAAGGCTGTAATATAGGTTTTTAGTACATAGTTTG
>SEYY01014065.1:215000-220000 GCA_009176605.1 Armadillidium nasatum | reverse complement strand
TCAACCAAATAAATAGTTACATAGAAAGAAATAATGTTAATTTTGCCGATTTATTATTATTATTATTATTATTATTATTATTATTATTATTATTATTATTATTATTATTATTATTATTATTATTATTATTATTATCATTTTTATTAATAACATTTATGCAATTTTAAGGTGGAGCAAGGCGTTCGTCTGTACAATCAGCAAAAACACTTGGCAGCAGTGAAGAAATGGAGACAAGCTTTGAGACGAATTCAGAAGGACAATGATCGTTTCGTTACTCTGGGTTATTTGGCGCAAGCACACATGGACTGGGGAAGGTACAGGTAGGTCATTTGTATATACATATGGGTCGAGAAGTACTAATAGTTTTACCTTGTACAACCACATTATCAAATATGTTCTCTTGGGCTGTAATATGGTGTGAGTAGCTCATGTAGCTAAGAGAGAAGTGCACACAACTTGGAGAATAAAACTTCGCTTCTTCTGAGACAGTCGCACATTGGGCTGGAAAAATAGTTTAGTGGTATTTGGGACAGGTATTCGGACTCTTGAAGGTACAGTTAGGTTCATGTAGTATAGGCACATATTACAAGTATTAACTGTGAAAGGTACAAGTAATTGGTATGGGAAGCATGTAACTGTGGGAAGTAAGGTCTCCTACGATCCCTTTTCGATTTGAAAATAAAGAATTACGTTACTTTGTATATCAATAAAAACCTATTCTTGAGCTTGTACCTGAATTCTTCTACCTTATTCTATATATATATTACGCATCCGTACAGTTTATTCTGGACCTTTTCAGTTACGAAACCATCTTCATCAATCGATTTATCACATCTTCCTTGAATGTAACACAATGACAATGCCACACATCTCCAATTCCGTTATGAAGTTCAATATCAACCCAAGAAAACCTCTTTTTAATCTTGTCTGCATTGCCAACATCTAATAACACATCAATTATTTTCCTTTTCTGCCGCGATTTACAAATTCTATATAAAATTTAAGAATAATCATATCTGAATCTCACTTTATTCTTGCTTGGGCTGGTTTTCCGCCCATATAGCAGCTTCTCAGTGGTTAAGTGCTCTCTGTATATTTTAATTACGCACACATACACACAACAAACATATATATAATATATATAATATTATATATATATATATATATATATATATATATATATATATATATATATATATATATATATATATATATATATATATATCGTTTTCATATCATTACAGGACATTTGAAACCTGATACGGTAATTACACACAACATTTGGGAATCAAACTCATCTAATTCTGATCATTTTTCACGACAAACCATGTACACACACACACACATATATATATATATATATATATATATATATATATATATATATATATATATATATATATATATATATATATATATATATATATATTATATATATATATAGTATATATATATATAATATTATATATAATATATATATATATATATATTATATATATATATTTATATATATATATATATATATATATATATATATATATATATATATATATATATATATATATATATATATATATATATATATATATATATATATATATATATATATATATATATATATTTAATCTACATATATGAAGTATGATTTGACGTCGTACCGACATGTTTTTAGTGAACAAAACAAAAAACATTTAGATCTTCAGCATCTAATTCTACTTTTAATAAACTTTAAATATTCTGAATTTGCTATAATAAGATACATAACTATTAGACCTCTTCGAATGAAGTTTCATAATCTTCATAATTTTCGAATAAATAAGATCTATTCGAAAGAAGCTTCATAATCTTCGAATGGATAAGACCTATTCGAATGAAGTTTCATAATCTTCAAATGAATAAGACCTCTTCGAATGAAGCTTCATAATCTTCATAATCTTCGAATGAATAAGACCTCTTCGAATGAAGCTTAATAATCTTCATAATCTTCGAATGAATAAGACCTCTTCGAATGAAGCTTAATAATCTTCATAATCTTCGAATGAATAAGACCTCTTCGAATGAAGCTTCATAATCTTCGAATGAATAAGACCTCTTCGAATGAAGCTTCATAATCTTCAAATGAATAAGACCTCTTTGAATGAAGCTTCATAATCTTCATAATCTTCGAATGAAGCTTAAAAATCTTCATAATCTTCGAATGAATAAGACTCTTCGAATGAAGCTTAATAATCTTCATAATCTTCGAATGAATAAGACCTCTTCGAATGAAGCTTAATAATCTTCATAATCTTCGAATGAATAAGACCTCTTCGAATGAAGCTTCATAATCTTCGAATGAATAAGACCTCTTCGAATGAAGCTTAATAATCCTCATAATCTTCGAATGAATAAGACCTCTTCGAATGAAGCTTAATAATCTTCATAATCTTCGAATGAATAAGACCTCTTCGAATGAAGCTTCATAATCTTCATAATCTTCGAATGAAGCTTAATAATCTTCATAATCTTCGAATGAATAAGACCTCTTCGAATGAAGCTTCATAATCTTCGAATGGAATAAGACCTCTTCGAATGAAGCTTAATAATCTTCATAATCTTCGAATGAATAAGACCTCTTCGAATGAAGCTTAATAATCTTCATAATCTTCGAATGAATAAGACCTCTTCGAATGAAGCTTCATAATCTTCATAATCTTCGAATGAAGCTTAAAATCTTAAGACCTCTTCGAATGAAGCTTAATAATCCTCATAATCTTCGAATGGATAAGACCTCTTCGAATGAAGCTTAATAATCTTAAAAATCTTCGAATGAAGCTTCATAATCTTCAAATGAATAAGACCTCTTTGAATGAAGCTTCATAATCTTCATAATCTTCGAATGAAGCTTAAAAATCTTCATAATCTTCGAATGAATAAGACTCTTCGAATGAAGCTTAATAATCTTCATAATCTTCGAATGAATAAGACCTCTTCGAATGAAGCTTCATAATCTTCGAATGAATAAGACCTCTTCGAATGAAGCTTAATAATCCTTCATAATCTTCGAATGAATAAGACCTCTTCGAATGAAGCTTAATATTCTTCATAATCTTCGAATGAATAAGATCTCTACGAATGAAGCTTAATAATCTTCATAATTCTTCGAATGAAGCTTCATAATGTTCATAATCTTCGAATGAGTTAGACCTCTTCGAATGAAGCTTCATAATCTTATTATGCAAACAACAATACATTTTCATTCCCAATCATCCATTATAATTTTATGTCAAAGGGTAACCAAAGGGTAATTATAAACTGATGACCTTCATGTTTTATGCCAGATGCGATGTAGTTTCATACTTGCATTTTTTTTATGAAAGCCAAGTTAGATCCTAATATTTTTTTGTTTTTCATCCTTAGTGTAATCCTCTAATACCTAATCATTATTTTTTCTTTCTCGACTCCCAATGGAAATCTATATTCTCCTTTTGAACCAAACTTAATCTCAGTATACAGTGATAATTTCGTACCCTATATCCTATGGAAAAGCTAAAGTCAATAGGCGATATACACTGATAAATTTCATGACCTCAGTATTAAGTTCAACAAAGATGCACAGTACGTTTTAATATAAAATTTAAGTGAAATTAATAAAATCACTCGTGTGGGATGGTAAACGCCATTCTCTGTTCTTCTCTTTCAAAGCAAGGGCTGTCTTATCTGAAAGAAAATCCTAAGGAAATTCATCTACTCCTACAGCCACTCTCAACTTAGGCCAGAGTTGGTAGTGGTAGTTTTTCTGTTTATTAAGAAGTACTGGAAAACACTGTCAAAAATAACTGAGAAAAAAAAACCCCGATCAGTCTTCAATTCTATTAATATCAAACAATTTTTTAAATTTATTTCAGCCATTCATAGGTTATATATATATATATATATATATATATATATATATATATATATATATATATATATATATATATATATATATATATATATATATATAATATATATATATATATATATATATATATATATATATATATATATATATATATATATATATATATATATATAATTTTTTTTTTTTTTTTTTTTTTTTTTTTTTTTTTTATTATTAATTAATTTAATTAATAATATATATATATATATATATATATATATATATATATATATATATATATATATATATATATATATATATATATATATATATATATATATATATATATATATATATATATATTATATATATGTGTGTGTGTGTGTATGTGTGTATATATATGTATATATATGAGAGGTGCAGCGATACCCTAACAGAGTTCAGAAAATGTTAAAACAAATTTATGATGGCAATTTATTACTTTATAGTGATTTAAACATGGCAAATTATAAAGTGGACAATTGAACCAAAGGAAAAGATTTTGTAGATTTAAAAAGCCTAATGAGATGGTAAAATACCAGCATACCCTTTAAGTACGGGTAATCAACTCAGTCTTTCGTTCATTTGTTGTTTTCATTTGCGAACAAGCAATATATATATAAAGGTTTGGTAGAATGTCCTTGAACTTAGGAACAGGAAACTGCGAGATAGATCAGATTCTCTCAACTAAAATCTATAATAATAGTTCATAGAATGGCATAATACGGAGCATCCTTCTCAACATTAATAAATGATGAATGAAGGAAGCAGAAAGGAAATATTAGGCTCACCAGGACGTCAGGAATCTGACTAGTTCTACCACATTGAATACATGTATTCAACTGAACAAGGAGAAATGAAAGAAAGGGAAATCTTGAAGAGGTTCTGCGAAGATGAGGATTCAAAGGAGTCCCATAGCCAACTTCTTGGAATTCATCATTCCGAATTATCATCTGAACGCCAAGATAACATCTCTAAATATGAAAATGATTTTCAGAGGTAAATATACTGATAAATTCAGTATTCTAACATTACGAAGTAAAGGAAGGGCATTAAAGGAAAAAAGAAAAACATTTCTTTTTTATACATTTTTGAGAAA
>SEYY01014065.1:207500-210000 GCA_009176605.1 Armadillidium nasatum | reverse complement strand
GAATGGAAAAATATGGAAAGGAAATAAGATTGAAAATGAGCGAAGAGAAATCAAAAGTGATAGTGATAAATTCGGAGAGAAATAAAAATCTAAATTTGAATTGGAAAATTTTTGGAGAAGGTGAGAGAATTTGACAATTTGGGGTCAAATGTGACAAGAACAGAAGCGTAGAAGGAAGGATATTATAAAAAGAATAGAGAAGGCAAGGTCAAACTTCAACATGCTGAACATGATATGGAAAACCAAAAGTATTGAGATTAAAACCAGTTAGACTATACATTAGGATAATAAGGTAAGTTTTGCTCTATGGATGGGAAACGTGGAGTCCAGGTGGAGATAATGTAAGAAAAATTAGAGTTTTTCAGAACATATGTTTGAGGAAAATAATGGGAAATTTCTGACCTAGAATTATGAGCAGCAAAGAATTTGAATCGAGAAACAGGAGTGGAAAGATCTAAATGGAGTGATATGAAGAAGGTTTAACTATTTGGAACATCTGAGAAAAAGTACCAATGAAATGAGGAAGAAGGATGTGAGATGAACACCGTATGGACAAAGAGGGAGGAGAAGACCTGCAAGAACATGGTGAAGAACAATAGAATAAGACCTGAGGATGATTGGTTGAAGTCGGTGAGAAGCGAGAAAAAAAACTCAAGATAGAACCTATTAGGAGGAGTCAACCTCGGCCCTATGGCTAGAAACCTTAAGTAAGCAACAGTAAATGATTCACCGAATACCAAAGAGCAGAGGACCGAGAGTCAGAGAGAGGAAAAAATAGGTAAGCAGTAGGGCGATCCGTTCGGAATCCATATTGCGGCGATCGGAGATAAGACTTAAGACTTTTTTCAAATAATTCTATTTATTACTAAGAGTGTGTTCGAGAACCTTGAAAATAACCGAAATTTATAACAATAGGATGAAAGAAATTTGAGAGGGGAGTCCCACTCCTTTTTTCTTCACTGGTTGAATAAGAGCACTGACCTGCAGGGAAGAAAGTTGATAGGCAAAATGAAATGGCTTACCAAGACAGGAAGAAGAAGCGAAATTAAAGTAGAAATTTTCTTTTGCAGAATGCCAGAAAGAACGAGAAGAGAAGAGAAGTCATAGAAATTATTTTATATCCTACTAAGAAAAGAGTTCTTAGTGTTAAGTAGGATAAATTAGCACAATTACGGGATGAAATAAAAATATCACGAGATTCTGGATTTTAAAGACGATGGTAATTCCTTATAATAGGGAGCGTCCCTCCAGCGAATTGCACGAGAACAAGCAAAGTTCATCTAAGATTTAAAAGTTTTAGCTGAAAAAAGAAAAAAATGGAATGTACGCCTTCATACAATGAAGGAATCACCTTGATTATGATACCTGCACTGTCAGAGGAACCCCTCCATCCGAAGAAATAGGAAAATCAGAGATGAACGATTGCAAGTCCAACCAGTTTGCGGCATCAAACTGCCAAAAACATTTACTCGCAGAAGGTGGAAAGGTGTTGCTTGCAGAAGGTTTGAAGTAGAACAAAATACAGAGATATGAAGGTGATCAGTTGAATTTGATGTGCAATAGAGTTTAACAGTACAGGAGAAGAATTAAAAATTAAGAAAAGTTTAACAGTGTTGGGTAATTTACAAGGTGATCAGGAATACGGGTAGAAAGCTGCACCATCCCCTCAAATTTATTCTGAATAGAATATTATTTAATTAAGTTTACCATCTTTATCTGGAGGACCAGAAGAAACCATTGGCCGTGATGAGTATTGAATTCACCCAAAAGGAAGATTTAAGAAAACGGAGTAGAAAAGAGAGAGTGCTTTCCATTGGAATTTGTTAGTTGAAGAATTTAGGATTGTCAGTTGGATTAGGAGAGAAATAAACAAAACAAATGAACTTAGTCTTAGATTGACAAGAAAGACTCTACAAGGTTGAATATTCTGAAGACTACAAATTAGAAACAAGAGAGAAAATAAAATCGTTGGGCACATATGCACAACCACCACCTTTGGCTGAAAATTAAAGATGTCGAAAGTAAAAGTGAACAATATAGGGCTTGCTGAGTTTCGGTTAAGACCAAGAGTTGATGTCTAGAACAAGAGAGGTAGTGTTCAACGAAATGAAAATTAAAGTGAAGACCGAATGCTGCAAAAATTTATGAAATTAATTAATCCCGAAATAATATTTCTAAAAAAAAAAAAATATTCTCTGAAATATTAAATCGTCTTGTCCAGCTGAAAACCAAAAAAAAAAAAAATTATGTTCCTCCCTTTCCTCTTTCTCAAACTTTGCTAAAAATGATAGCTTTAACTCTCTTCCATATATATATATATATATATTATATATATATATATATATATATATATATATATATATATATATATATATATATATATATATATATATATATATATATATATATATATATATATATATATATATATATATATATATATATATTAATTTATTTTCCAGCGTGCCTACAAACATTATGAGGCATGTATGAACCTTAT
>SEYY01014065.1:195000-200000 GCA_009176605.1 Armadillidium nasatum | reverse complement strand
TACAGCTCGGTGCTGGCATCCTGTCTACTCTCAAGTCCTCTCTTTAGACCTGCTCCTTGATAACCGTGTAGTATGCTTCTAAAAACCTCCTGTCATCGTTCGTTGGATCTTACTTTCCATCTTACCCATACAATTTTGGGTGGTCTGTCCGTTTTGTCTCTTCAACAACCCCTGTCAGTTCACCATATCCTAATTTGTTGTCCTGTTCCAGCAAGTTCATCACATGCCGTACTTTACGAAGAAAACCTTCAGTTTCTGTTCATGAAATTTCCTGTCTTTTTTTCAATAAGGACGCTATTTTGCCTTCCCCAAGGTATAAAACAGTTATAAATAAAATTTAAGTCTACTCTAACCACGTTTTCCGTTTCGTCTTAAAAACGTTCCCATTGTTGTTTTCTTGACCAAATATCCAACAAAAAAAAGTCCAGTAGGAATTTTTATCTAGATCCTGCAGGACCAATGATAAATCTGAAAATTCCAATAGAACCTATAGGAAACTTTTTCAACTAGAAAATTTCTGATTGTTTTATCTTTGGTTAATGCCATAAGTTTTCATTTAGATTCCAATTGATTCTATTGAGAATTAGTGATTGGAAATTCGAAATTTCAGAGCTTAAAACACCAATGGATCCCGTGGGAAGTCTCATTGCTCGTTTAAAAATATAAGCTATGGTCCCAACAAAACCTAATGGGAAATAGTATGAGAATTGTTCGAAAAATTTTTTTTCGGAGTATTGTGTTTTCTGTTGTATAAGTGACGACTCCTGGATACTTAACCATAAAATATTATTATTATTATTATTATTATTATTATTATTATTATTATTATTATTATTATTCCTTCAAATTATAAATATTAATGGACAAAAAATAATTTTTGCATGGAAATTTTGCAATCTTTTTACATCATCAAAACTTTAAAGTCAGACATGCTTAACAAAAAAAAAATCACACACACAAGTGACCCAAGGCAGTAGCTGGAATTTCTTTTTTCTAGCAGAGTAGGAGGGAGTTCTAGATATGGAGACCTGTTAGAAAATCGGCTTTTTTTTTTTTTTTTTTTTTTTTTTTTTTTTTTTTTTTTTTTTTTAGTTCACCGCTACCCCACTCCCTAAAAATTTTCAAATTCTGGAGTGCAAGTAGTCACTGGAATTTATGCCAACATTTTCACAAGTTTAGAATTGCAGTAAAATAGTTATTTAGAAAATTTGATTACTGGCTTTAAAATTCTTGATTTCTCATTTTCTCCCACGTGACGAATTCAAAACTAATAATTTTCAATAGTATTAGTTTTGATTCGGAATTTGGAAGACAAGTTATCTAAGTTGTGTTCACAACGAGGATACCTGAAAGTTCTGCAGCCAGTCAAGTTCAATTACGTAGTAAATTCAACCAGAAATACTCAATTTTCCCGTGAGAAAAACAATTTTCACACATTGCACATTCCAAGTCTCCAGTTTTAGAAACACCTTGAAAGAGTTTTCACATCTTCATAGAAGGAATATATTAGAATTTCGTCTCGCGTCATGAGTGTATTATCAGAGATACTCGTTAGGAAATTAGTTTATGTATAGAAGTGTATTCATCTCCTTTATAATTTTTCCTTGGATCCAAGTAAATGTGCGTTCTTTCAATTACAGTTGGGTCTACGTCTCCTGGAAGACGTGTTTGAGAATCCGTTTTTAGTAATCAGATAAGTCGACTATTTCTTATAAACTGTCTCGGTTCCCTCGAATGAAAAGTGGTTACTCTTTCACCACTTTCAAGTCCTTATATAAATTCATGATACTCATGAAGTGATGGCAGTGCCTGTAAAGAAATAAAACAAAAATTAAATATATATATATATATATATATATATATATATATATATATATATATATATATATATATATATATATATATATATATATATATATATATATATATTAATTGCTTCTTATATAGAAAGCTCAAGTGTCTCTCTGGTTTCGAACCCACGTCCACCTGAGTAAAGTGGAACTGAACGATGCAGTTCGCTTCAGAACACGATTCCTAATATACCAGTTAATTTATTATGCAGGAGAAAACGTATAACTCAATTTCCGCTGACTTCTTCTTCTACCCATTCCTTAGCTATCGAGATTTGAATATTAATAATAAAAATTGGGAAAAACTGCTTCTACTCGACACATAACTTAAGCCATGTCAGTTAGGTTTAACGTACTTTGGTGTGACGATCAATTATCGTCTTCATCTTATTAAAGTATTTAAGCTTTAATTTCTGAATGCATTTTGTATTCCTTCGCCCAAATATCGATATGCAAATTAATAAGTTGTTTATGTGGCTAAAATAGTGAACAGAGTATTGAAATAATCATCTCCATTAATCTTTATACATTGGAGAGCATCACCAGCTCTCGAAGCGTGTGGTTCACTCGCTCTGAATCATCTCCATTAACCTCAGAAACAAAAAAAAAAAAATTATACATTGAATATTGTCTTAGTCATTGATTAAATTTTAATTTCTCACTGAATACATTCCTCTCACTTACGATAACATTTTTATAAATTAAGAAGACCACAGTCCCAAATAATAATCGTATATTATTTTTTAAAAGTATATATATATATATATATATATATATATATATATATATATATATATATATATATATATATATATATATATATATATATATATATATATATATATATATATATATATATATATATATATATATATATATATATATATATATATATATTAGTCTTGCTCAGTTTCGACTGGGTTCCGATCCCCAAACTCAGCAACTTGCACGTTAACGAAAAGGTCATTTTGTGAAAGATTGCTATTACATTAATCTTTTAATTTCCATATATCACTACAATCATATCCAATATTTACAACAAAATTTGCTTTCCCTCATTAAAAAAAATTATATATATAAATTATTCCTCTCCAATCTCTTATGACACAGAAAGCCCAAATGTCTCTGGTATCGAACCCAGGAACACCGTGAGCAATGCTAGCTGAAATAGAACTTGTTATCGAAATAAGATTTTTTGTGTATCGAATTATCTATAAAATAGGGATTAACATATGACTCAAGTTCCACTGACCATGTTGTCTATTTATGTTAGGTTGTGAACTTCCTTGTTAGGAATACGTTGTTAATATTATTACTATTATTATTATTATTATTATTATTATTATTATTATCATCATCATCATCATCTTGAATTTACATCAAAACTTTACAAACATTCACCAAAAGTATATATATATATATTTAGTATTTCAACTTTACTGTTACTTCTAGGCAAATTATGGACTTAGAGAAGACATACATTCAAAGAAATATGCTAATTTCTTTACCAAACAGAGCCCCAAACTCTTCGGTAGAAACTGGGAAATCTTCATTGAAAAAAATTTTTTTTAGGAAATATAATGAAGGCAAAATGAAGTTCTCAATATAACCAATCAAAAACCTAGAAGAGTTACTTAAAGAAACTTATACCAAACATTATAATGTTATAGTTGTATATGAAGGAATAATGTGCTTAAACAGAAAGGGATTGGTGAAGAAACATAATCAAGAGTTTAAGAATGTTATTCCCGATTTTCAAGAATACAAAATGACCAAGCTTATCACATGAGGAATCAAGACTCACCGCGGTGTACTTAGGAAATACACCTAAGTAAAGAACGTCTGCTTTTGGGTGGTAGGTTACTGAAATTTGTTTCAAAAGAAAACGATGGGTGAAGTCATATCATTGCAGTTTTGAAACAGAACATCAATTCGGAAGACTTAAGTTACACAAAATTTGTACTTGTACTGATAGTTTAATGGACACAACCTCCCAACCTCTCCCGATCGAAGCTGAAATTTTGAATTTAGTGATATTCAGATAATCGGATAAAGCCTGGCTGCTGAACAATAAAGTCTGAAAAAAAAATTTTTTTGGAATGTAGCAGGAACAAAATAAATATTTTTGGTAGAGGCAAACTAAAACGAATATTTATAAAATTTTCATATTTGAGGTTGTATATAAAAGTGAAGAGAAACCCAACCTTGATGATCTTGAAATGATGGAAGTGGCAAAAAAAATTTCTTACTCCACAGCAATAAGAGATCCCTTAAAAACTTAATATTAATTCTCTAAACATCACATTACAGTCACCGCACCATTAGCTAAAAATCTGGCAACCTAAGCCAAAACGGGATTTTTATTTGCAATGCAAATCACTCAATTACCTCACACTCTTTCCTCACCACACCATTAATTATAATTGCGTGTTATTTTCATATAATTGTATTTATCTACACGGTATTTACATAGTACGTGTCTTTACCTTTAATTTTATTTACTCTACAAAGGAAATACACCCAAATACTTTAAAAGGAGCATAATCCGAAACGGCAATTTCATTCCCTTATATATTTTTTTTCACTTTCACGCCTTCATCCCATTAATGAAGTGATTCTTCGGCAGACACCACCTCACTGAAAGGTTGAAAAGGGTGTTTTTATTCTTTATATATATATATATATATATATATATTTTATATATATATATATATATATATATATATATATATATATATATATATATATATATATATATATATATATATATATATATATATATATATATGGCGACAATAAGTCCCCGCAGATACTGCGATGCAGGAGGGCCCAAATCTTTGGTGGTTTGCCGATGGAGATTGCCACTATATATATATATATATATATATATATATATATATATATATATATATATATATATATATATATATATATATATATATATATATATATATATATATATATATATATATATATGCACACGAGTATAAAAAGCAATTCTGAAGGGTAATTAAAAGAAATTATTTTAAATACGAAGAATATAATTGCTCTATCATAGTATTATTATAATTTTCATTAAGTTTCTCTATGTCACTATTTGTTCTTTATTTCCATTTTATTTACGGTTTTCACTCCATTCATTATTTATGT
>SEYY01014065.1:167500-190000 GCA_009176605.1 Armadillidium nasatum | reverse complement strand
ATATATATATATATATATATATATATATATATATATATATATATATATATATATATATATATATATATATATATATATATATATATATATATATATATATATATATATATATATATATATATATATATATATATATATATATATATATATATATATATATATATATATATATATATATATATATATATATATATATATATATATATATATATATATATATATATATATATATATATATATATATATATATATATATATATATATATATATATATATATATATATATATATATATATATATATATATATATATATATATATATATATATATATATATATATATATATATAATATATATAATATGATTTGACTGTCTCAGCAATGTACTCTCTGAAAAGCAAATGGGAAAAGAAAAGTGAGAAGCATCCGAAGGAAGACTGGCAAGAAAGCTAATAAACTTTCTATAGATCTGTTCTTCCGATGCTCAGAAAGATAATTTAGAAAATAATATTGAGCTTAAGTTTAAAAAAGTAAAAGGAGAGTTTTATTTTAAATATGAATTTTGTATATAATATTTCTGCATTTTTTTTAAAAAGGTAAATAAAGGAATTAAAATTTAATTTTTCATAATATATGGAGGAGCAATAAATTCTCTTTGGAAATATACTTTTGTCAATTTGAATGAAAAATCTAAATTAAATAAGGGGAAGGGTCCAATTTCAACAAAAAAAAAAAAAAAAAAAAAAAAAAGGTTTTTTTTTTTTTTTTTTTTTTTTTACCCTGAAATCTGCAATGTATATGCCTTTTTTCCGCTGAAAAAAAAAAAAAAAAAAAAGATTTCTGACGTTTTTCTGAGTCTAATTGACGTTTTTTTTTAAAAAAAAAAAAAAGGGAATAGAGGGGTCAAACCACTGGTCGAAATGATCTGAAAATTTAAGTGAATACTCTCAGCCCCAATTAGAAAAAGCTATAGTTTCCTGAATATTTTTTATTTATTTTTTAAAGGAGAAAAATAAAATATTTTTTTTTAAAACTACCTACAGATTTTTTATTTTATTTTTGGTAGGTGCTTAGAGGAGTTACTTTAAAATTTGGAGACTCACGAAACTTTTATTTAATACATCATTAAATGCTATTCTATTCGAGATCTCAAACTTTGGAAATTTCTTTGAAATTCGACTAAATTTGAGAGTCTGTATCTCGAAACCAACAAATAGAATTGAGTGATGTATTAAGAGAAAGTTGTAATACACACACATTGAGAGAAAGTTGTAATAAATGAAAATGTTGTAGGTGTCGTTTTTTCTTTAATAAATTTTTTTGTCCGGAAACGTAAACTATTCAAAAAAAAAAAAAAAATAAAAAATAAAAAAAAAAAAAAAAAAAAAAAGATTCGACAGTTGGTCGGAAAAAGGTATATAACTCTTTTTCTAGAAAACGGATAACAAAACTCTGTTAATTAAAAGCTTTTGTAGCTAATACATTTGTAAATATACAGTGAAATTTTCAGATCATTCCGATTTGTGATTTTGCCCCACCATTAATTTAAAAAAAGTGAAAATTTTCAAAAAAAAAAAAAAAAAAAAAAAAAAACTTTTAAACCGTAATAGGTACAGAAAAAAAAGTTAGAAATAGAGTTTTTGTCAACGGAAAAAATGGCAAATACCTAGAAAATTTCAGGATAATCAATCCAAAATTAAACAACTTTACAACATTGAACCCTCCCCTAATATTAGGATTAAGAATTTAAAATATAAAAACATGAGTTAGAATATAGGTGGCAGGATCGGATAATACTAGGAAATCTAAGAAGAAGGGCGACAGAGCTAACAACCCGATCCTCCTAATTACACTGCTTGCAACATACTTCAGGTCCAGCATGAGAAGTCATACCTTCTGGAGGAATCTGGGAGAATGTGTTCAGAGGTTATATAGAAGACGATGCTGGTTCCACTGAGAGAGAGACATCTCTTCCTGGGAGTTTAAATAAAACTCAAGGACTAACACTGAGACCAACGAGCTAAAAAAAAAAATATTATCCTTTTAGAGCACTCTAAGACGGACTTTGAAAGCAGATGGAGAAAGATAAAGGTCTCACTGACAGTGACGACCTTCCTGTAACAGTATAAAGATAAAGATATATATATATATATATATATATATATATATATATATATATATATATATATATATATATATATATATATATATATATATATATATATATATATATATATATATATATATATATATATATATATATATATATATATATATATAACAAAAATACGCTTGAAAAAGTTGCAAAAAATTGAAATTTTTAAATCGAAAGTGTAGAAGTCTCCGTGGCGCATGAGTTAATTAAGCTGTGGAAAATGAATCAGATGGTCAATAGTTCGCCCCAGTCTGGTGAATTCAAGAGTAAGTTTCAAACTCAGCATATGGCGCGACCAACTTCGTTTCTGACAAATACAAGGTAAGGAATGTAATTTAAATTTCATATTCACTCAAATGTGATATATAGTTGACGGTTAAATTGAACATATAAATTGTATACATGAAGGTTGCGCTAAACAGGAAAATATCCACAATAGGCAATAGTTTATATATATATTTTAAATTTGTTAGGTTTTTGCATGGGGTTCATAGGTTTCTCTATATAGGTTTTCATTAGGGGATAAAAGGTTTGCTGTAGATAAACCTATGGTAAATTCCTTATGGGACCTAAGCAAAGCCTGGCAACAAAAATGCCATAGTCACCTTTTGTTCTGTCATAGGAACCTATAGGTTAAAATTACATGGGGTCCTATGGTAACCCATTTGTTTTATCATAGAACCTTTTGAAAATTTTTTATGTATATATATTTACTTTTAAGTTACCTAATTTATGTTAGTAGGCTATTGTAAAGTTCAATGATAACTGGGTTGGTTTATTTTTATAATGAGTTCTGAATATAATTTAGTTTTTTTCGAAAACAATATTACAGGAAAAATTTATAGTTAATTTTTATCAAACATTTGATACGTACTTAAATTTAAAATGTGTTCTCTTAATCATTCGATGTTTCTTGCAAAAGAAAATAGCAATTAGTATTGCCATTGGCAATGTTTTCTGTACCTCTAACGGTTTGATATTTGGAACATTTCTCCCTCCCACTCCCACCAAAAAAAAAAAAAAAAAAATAATAATAATAATAAAAATAAAAGAAGTGAATAGCGGCGAAACCATTGGTCGAAATGACCTGAAAATTTAACTGTATATTCTTAGCCCCAATTTCTTGAAATAGTGGGAACAAATTTTTGATATCTGCTTTAGGGAAAAAGTTATATGCATTTGAATTTCAAAATGTAAAAAAATTGAGAAAAATTACCCTTCCGGATAAAAAAAAAATATATATTTTTTTTTTTTTTTTGGCAGGTGTTTAGAGATGGTACAGAGCTACAAGTTTCTCTCAATACATCATTCAATGCTATATGTTCTTTTCGAGATATATGGCCTCTCAAATTTAGGAAATTTTGAAATTTCTTTGAAAATTGGCCACATTTGAGAGGCCATATCTCGAAAAGAACAAATATCATTGAATAAAGAAAGTATCGAGAGAAGTTTGTACATTTATATCTCTTCTATATATCTTGAAAAAAAGTGAAAAAGTTGCAGTTGAATTTAAAAAAAATTTTTTTTTTTTTTTGCCTGGAAGAGTATATTTTCCAAAGTTTTTTTAAAAAAGTAAAAAAATAATCGAATAAATAAGCTATCTAGTAATCTATATATATAAACTTATTCAAAAAAGTTTTTTTGCAGTTAGATTGTTCCATAGAATTATGTAATACTGTAGAGGGAATAAAAAAAATAGGGTTGAAATGTGCCAGCATCCAGAATCCAGCACCAATTTTTTTTTAGATGAATTTTTTTTAATAATTGATTTAATCGGACAAATTCACTAGTTGTAACTTAAAAAATCAAGACAATAAAAAAAATTATTTTTAAAAATTTGATTCATATATAAAATAAAAAATAAAAAAAATCTCCAACTCTTGATGAATTTAGTTGAATACAACTTGTATACCAAGATAACCAAACGATTTGTAAAGAAGTTTAAGAAAAATTTTCTTACTAGATAATAATCGATAAATAATCGAAAGTTTCACTCGAGTAGAACTTACCTAATACGTATATATATATATATATATATATATATATATATATATATATATATATATATATATATATATATATATATATATATATATATATATATATATATATATATATATATATATTAAACTTTTCGAGTTTTAGTGTTAAAGATTTTTATCGATGTCATTCTTTAATCGATGTACATAAATATATAAATATCGATACTTAATAGCATCCCCACTAGGCCTTAGTTTGGCTTGCCTTACTGTTTTGTTTTTATTGTGTTTAGTTTTGTGTTTGTTGTAGGCATAGACTTTGGTTTTAGGTTTTGTATTAGAATATGATGTAGCGTTATTTGTTTCTTTTATTTTAGTTTCAAGCAATTCAACTGAAAATATGACTGATAGGTATGTATTTATACTAGTAATCATAGGATTATACATTTAATTCTAATTGTTTTCAAAAAATGGTCGTGTAGGGCTGTAACTTTCGATTGGAGATATAGCAATAGCATCCTAACTTATGGATTAATAGATTGGTATTTGTGTGGTTTTGGGTAATTTTCTAATTGCATTGAAATGAGTTTTATTATTACTCTATTGTAATCTAGAAAACTATTTATTTTTAGTTCTACTGAGCATTTTTTAGTAATAGTTTAGCCTATGACCATAAGTCTGTATTTTTCACTATTTTGAAAATATAAAACTGAAATGGATGCACATTTTTTTTTTTTTTTTTTTGTGGGGGGGGGGCTTTTCCAAGCAAAAATCATGGTCATATGCAAAACTATAACCTTTTTTTTTTCGATTAGCAGAATTACAAAGATGAAATGATATTTCTTTATTATTTTGGTTAATTGAAGCGTGAAAAACAATTTGTAAACTAAATACAAAACCAATTAAAGTAAAATGTAATTCTGAAGTTTACAGGAGCAGTTTTTTTTTTTTTTTTTCTTAATATATAGAAAATACAATGATAAAATAGTCTGAAATAAATTTTTTTCTATTTGGTACACTAAAAAAAAAAAATAAAATATATACAGTCATTTAACAATTTACACATCATACGACTTTAATAGCATATCATTACCAGATTGCTGCGTCATTGCTGAAAGAAATTGTACAAAATTTATAGCTTTTTCAGAGCTAATAAAAAGTTTTAAAAAATTTTGGTAATTTTTTTTATGGAAAGGCCTTACTTAATTTTCATTATTTTTCCATAAAGCACAGCAAATGCATTAAAATAAGAATGAATGCAGAAAAAAAAAATGCTGAAGCTTATATTAATTATTTATTAGCAAATATCTGTACTTTACAGTAACGATATCATTAACATGAAGAACTCACTAACAGCTTTCATTTATAACTAAAA
The DNA here is from genome assembly GCA_009176605.1 of Armadillidium nasatum. Classification (NCBI taxonomy): domain Eukaryota; kingdom Metazoa; phylum Arthropoda; class Malacostraca; order Isopoda; family Armadillidiidae; genus Armadillidium; species Armadillidium nasatum. The sequence goes on along the minus strand of SEYY01014065.1, from coordinate 184,492 downwards.
AAATATAAATATAAAACCATGGTTGCGGAGCAGATAATTGAAACTTGTTATAATTGATCTTACATAGTAGCCAGGAATATATATATATATATATATATATATATATATATATATATATATATATATATATATATAATATATATATATAATAAATTTTTTTTTTTATAAATTTTTTTTTTTTTTTTTTTTTTTTTTTTTTTTATTAAATTTTTTTTTTAATATATATATATATATTCAATTTTTTGTTTATCCTATTTGCTGGCTGTTAGGTATACTTTTACTCCTTAAGTCCCAGTTAGGTTAAGTCAAACTAGTTTGTTAGATCTAACAAAGTAGTACAACTACTTAACATGGACTTAGAGTAAAAATATGACTAATAGCCAGCAAATAGACCTAACCTGGCAAATGCTGGTTAGAAAGCAAATTAGTATGATTTAACAAAATCTGGACTAAAAGGGTAAAACTGCCTATAACCAACGAATAGGCCTAACCTTGCAAACAGTGAAACAGATGAATATGTGATGGATGAACATTGTTTATAAACAAATGTTTCTAGTTAGTTTATTATTAAAGTAAAAATTTTAAATAATAATTCATATTAAGATTTACAGTCCATGAAAAAAATATATATCTAAGTTCTGGCTACCATGTTAATATATTATGCCAGCTGTAGTTCACCAATGTTCGCAACTATTTTAAAATATTTTATCATGTGAGAGGAGTAGTGTTTGTGTTAAACAGTGATATCATTTGTCTGAAGTATAGATTTTTACTACATAAATAATTATAGGCCTCCATATATTTTTTTTTTTTTTTTTTTTTTTTTTTTAATACATTTTCAGAGTTTTCTTGAAAATTGATGAAAATCAGCCCTTCAGTCAAACAATAACTTGAAAATTTTTTTTTTAAATGGAAATATATTTTTTGCTTTATTTGCATATTTTAATTGTTATGGAACATTAATAACAAAGACCCAGCATTCGCTAGGTTAGGCCAATTTGCTAGCTTTTAGTCGTACTTTTACCCTTTTAAGTTTGTTAGGTTGTCAAACCTAAATATTTTAATATAAAAAAGTACATGGAAATATGAAAAAAAAATTTGAGTTTATATATTATATATATATATATATATATATATATATATATATATATATATATATATATATATATATATATATATATATATATATATATATATATATATATATATATATACCATTTTCTTAAAGGGTAAAAGTATACCTAATGGCTAGCAAGTAGGCCTAATCAAGCAAATGTTACGCCTTTCAGGTTAATTTACTTTTATTTCATAATATTTCATCTTTGTATTTCAATATATTATGAAAAAAAAAATTTTTTTTTTACAATTGTTTTAGCTCCGAAATTATAAAATTTTGTATGGTTCCTTGCTACGCTGATGTAGCAACCTTATAGTGCAAAGCCAAATGATAATATATCATTAAAGTCATATGATGTGTTGTTAAATTGTGGTAGTTATTATTCTTAGTTAATTTTTTTCTATATTTTGGTGTTTTTAGTGTAGAAAATCCTTTCTGAGCCTTAATTAACCGAAAAACTATTTCTTTTTGTATTTTTATTATATTATGGAAACAAATGTTTACGTAAACCAGAATTACCAAAAATAAAATTTGCAACTATAAACCATTATTTTCATTTGATGATCAAGTTAACTGTCTTTTTACCAGGTTGCTGAATATATATATTAATAAATTTTATAGATAACTTGGAGCTAAAAATACAAATTTTATTTTTAATTATTTAGAAAAAAATATTTTACATAAAATTAAAATGTAGAATATATTAAATTTGTAAAATCTACAATTTATAGGAAAAATTTTTTTTCTTAAATATATCGAAAATAGAAGGCAAAATTGTCTGAAATAAATTTTTTTCATTTAATTGAAGTGTAAAAAACAATTTGCATGATTTAAAAATAAATGAAAAAAATGCTATTTTCTAGAATTACCAAAATTATATATATAACTTTTAAGTAATTTTAGAACTCTCAGGAGTATTTTTTATTTTTTTTTTCATTGTTTTTTACACTTCAATTAAATGAAAAAAAAAAAAAAATATATATATATATATATATATATATATATAATATATATATATATATATATATATATATATATATATATATATATATATATATATAAAGTGTTTGTGAGGTTAGGCCTATTTACTAGTCATTAGGCATACATTAACCATTTAGGTCAAGGTTATGTCACACTAGTTTGTTAGAAAAGCGCTGAAATATATATATATATATATATATATATATATATATATATATATATATATATATATATATATAATATGGTTTCTTAAGCTAGATGTTGTTCTTCCTTTATGAGAATAATTACATTTGCAAATTTCATATATTTGACAATATGACTAGAAATAATGTTGATGTAATCCCAAACTGCACTGGAGATGTGAACCACTACTTTAAATGCACAGTACAACACAATTATAACTTAAGAAAGAAATCACTTCTTTCCTTTTATCAAATAAGTTTCACAATATACTGAAATTCTGATTTGCGACAGAAATGAAGAAAGTGAGATTTTGGGTAATGGAAAACTTGAATAAGAAAAAGATGCCAGATACTAATTTTTTCATTTATGAATTGCAATATATAATATATATATATATATACATGTATATATATATATATATATATATATATATATATATATATATATATATATATATATATATATATATATATATATATATATATACACTGTATATATATATATATATATATATATATATATATATATATATATATATATATATATATATATATATATATATATATATATATATATATATATATATATATATATATATATATATATATATATATATATATATATATATATATATATATATATATATATATATATATATATATATATATATATATATATATATATATATATATATATTATATATATATATATATATATATATATATATATATATATATATATATATATATATATATATATATATATATATATATATATATATATATATATATATATATATATATATAAGAATTCTCACATAAACAGTGTGCATAGTGTGTACGCATTATAGCATAAGGTATGCATCTGCTAGTAGTCAGCAATTAAAAAGAACACTTATAATTCAAAGATTTTTATTACTAAATTTTAAAAAAATTATTTGCAAACATTGCAAATGAAAATGAAAATGCGAATGAATGTGAATGTGAAACGATTGGAAATCATTCTGAACATTAGCATATGAGAATAGTCAGAATGATTTCCAATATTCGTTTCACATTCGCATTTTCAATTGCGAATGTTTGCAAATAATTTTTTAAAAATTTAGTAAAGAAAATCTTTGAATTATAAAAAAAGTGTTTTTCTTAATTGAATTTTCTTTAAACATGAAATGCTTGCTCATTTGACATTCCATTTAATATTATATATATATATATATATATATATATATATATATATATATATATATATATATATATATATATATATATATATATATATATATATATATATATATATATATATATATATACACTAAGGCAATTCAGTCCAGTTTTGAAGTACTCAAATTTCTAAGGTTTATTAGGTATTATTATTATTATTATTATTATTACTATTTATTATTATTTTTATTACTTATAATAAAGTGGACTGATTTGCCTAATGATTTTTTCATCTTAAGAATAATTATGAAAGTGTCAAATTCCATAAATTATGATATCCAGTAGGTTTAGGAGAAGATAAATAAACAGAACAATGAATTTAGTCATGGATTGGAAAGAGAGCCTAAGCCATGAAGTGGAAAATTTTCTACTCAAATTTAGAAACACTATAGCAAAGCATCATTGCCCAGAACTTTAGGATAAAGATGGTAAAGGGGAATAGAGTAGGGTTTGCTGTTATAGTACCCAATCACTGAGAAAGAATAAGAGGGAAAGTGTGTAAAAGATGGTAGGTGGTATTCAACAAAGTATAAATTAGAATAATGACTGGGAATGTTGTGTAAAATAATGTGAAAAAAAGAAAATTGTTCTCCATACCAAATTGTTAGCAAAATCTTGGCTCCACCAAACTCATTACTGGAGGATTAAAACTCTCAAAAGATGATCAGGCGAGAAGTGAATGGTGGACATTGTTTGGATGCCACTTCTCCAATCACCTCTTAGACATGTTTATGTTTCACTATTTTTTAAGATTGTTTATTAATATAAAAGAATTTTTAAGTTCTTATATGTCTGAGGGTTCCATATGAAGAAGAGAAAGGTTGGAGCACCCATTTAGCATGTTTGGGAAGTACCTCAGTGTATGGTATTATTTTTTTATTTTTATTATTATTATTATCATCATTTTCTTTAGTAGCACTACATAAATTGTGTCACTTGTCTACATTTGTAAATATAAATTTTTTTTTTTTAATCTTTCAAGTTGGTTGCTGTCGTATATTATTCAAGAAAATAGGTTGGCAGGTTGTAGTATTGTAATAATAGTACTATAAATTTTCCTGGAACATTAATAAAAGTTAAGAAATTTCAAATTGTTAGTTTTTAATATTTTTTCAATATACTTATTTAAACCATATGATTTCGAAATTTTGAATGTTTGCTCTGTTGAATTTTCCCATTATGTAATTGTATTTTAATACTGGTAAATTATTTTTCAGAACCCCTTATTCTGTGTGTCAAGATCGCCATGGCAGCAACTCTACTTTGGAATACCATGAATGCATGTGCCAATATAATTATTCTTATGGAAGGTATTCAAAATTTAAAGGAATTCAAATGAAACATTGCCATACAGCAGCTGAAATGATGAAAATGGGCAGCTTTTATACCTATGTTATAATTGGTGCAGTAGGTATTGTTATAGGTGTGTCTGTGATTGCAGCTGTGTGTTCCTTTAAATGGTATATGGAAACCAAAAAGAATCCTTGCAAATGCTGCTCTTTTTTCTGCTGTTGTAAGAAACCTGTAAAAAAGAAAAATCTGGAAGGAAATCATGTTGTTAATGTCTTCGAGCAAAATGAAACTGGCCATACATGGAGTCCAGTGAGCTTACCTCCCAGCAGAGAACAGGAGGATCTAGATTGTTCTGCGCAAATGGATGATTCTCGAGATCCAAGTGTGTGCATGAATTTCTGTTTAAGCGACCCTGTTCAAGATTGCTGTGAATTATTTGATTGTGATATTTTGTGGAGGAAAAAGTCTATTTACACAATCCCTATATTTGGTAGAAAGAAGCAACAAAATCTACAGAGAAGACCCACAAGACCAGCCCCACCTGTTCCAAAGGCAGTTGTGCTGCCTCAGGTTAAAAATCCAGAACCAATAATTTTTGATGAGGAGGAGGAATGTGAACCAGTACCTGAAGCACCTCCTTCCCCCGAACCTGTTAGAACAATTCCTCCTAAAGCCATGTATGTGGATCCACTAGCCTTCTTGCATAAAACTTTTGCCAAAAATAATCCTCAGCTTGAGAAGGAAGTAAAAGATGAAACGGATGGTAAGCAGGAACATTTATACAGCAAATTTAAAAACATGGTTCTTTCTAAGGTGAAAAAAAGTGCTAGTGTGGCTTCAGTTAATAAACTGGGAATTTCAATAGATCCAAATGGTATATCAAATAATTCTTCAGGATCGAATAAGAAATTAAAAACTGGTAGTTTTGCTTCTTTACATAATCTAATTGAACCAGGATTGGAGGCTAACTATGGAAGTAAGCGGTCTCTAAGTTTAGCTTCATTACACATGTTAGGAACTCATGGAGAAAATAACCCTGTATTAGATCCAAGAAGTAGAATTTCTGTTTTGAGCACAGTAAGTACAGCTACAGATGATATTCCACCTTGTGCCAGGAAAGATGAGTATATTGATCTTGAAGAGATGTCTAAACGTATAGGAATAAAAATGCAAGCAGCTCATGCATTAGGGTTAACCTCTCAATCATTTGTTGGTCCTTCATCTCAAGTTAGTTCAACACCAGCTGTTGCTTATACCCCAAACTTCATGCCTGCATCTGCATTTGTACAATCAAATATTCAGCCTCCTCAAACTGTGCCTATAACAGAAACTCATCTTAGACTAGATAATCATGATGAAAGAGTTCACCAGGCTAATTACTATCCTCCGGTACCAGCATCTCAAGGTCGCCCAGCAGTTCCTGCCAGAACTGCTGTTGGTTCACCTATTTACTCTGTATCACCTTCAGGAACTTTGGGAAGACCAAAGCCAGTTGTACCTCCAAGACCACCAATTGGTGAAGCTGCAAGAGCCCCTTCATCTCCACTACCAAGAGCAGCATCACTTCCTCGCTCACCGAGATTAATAAAACCATCTGGACCACCACCACCTCCACCACCACCACCACATCACCATAATCAGACTAACAAGAGTCCAATAGAGTCTTCCATATGAAACTTCCAATTAAAAATAGGTATTTTTTAAAAAAGAAAAAATAAAATTAACTTTTTAGTGCAAGTATTTAATTTTTGTAAATGAAATCTAGCGTACCCTGTAAGTAACATGATATTTATCTTCTACATTTCAGTGTATTTTTATATTTGTTAGTTTTATAAATTTGTAAAAAAATTCTTACTGTATTATGCAATACTTTCATATAACTTAATAATCTTCAGTTTTCAAAACCTGTTAAAATAGTAGTAAGTGTATTAAAATATATTAAGTAAGCTATAATTAAGAAAACTTCTAGTTATAAGTAGATTATACACATGCTGTCAGTCTCAAATACAGAAGTTTAATTTCCATTTACTAAATCTTTTATAATCAAGTAGTATGTATTCTCATTAATTTAACTTTTTTTTTTTTTTTTTTCCCTATGTATGAAAAAAAGAGAGAGATAACCTTTTTATGAGACGAAGCCATTTCAGTACAGTTTTTAAGGTAAACATTTTTTTCAACGGCTTAAAAAAAAAAAATGGGAAAATAAAAAATTTATTTTGGTTTTGAATTTTTATATTGTACAATCTCAAGAGCAGCTTAATAGAAGAAAAGCAATTGTCTGTGATAATTTTGAGATTTTTTTTTTTTTATTATGTTTTTTATTTTTTTAATAATAATTATTTAATTTATATAATAATTAATTAATATATATAATATATATATATATATATATATATATATATATATATATATATATATATATATATATATATATATATATATATATATATATATATATATATATATATATATATATATTATATTGCAATTAATCTAAGAACTAAATTTCCTATTTTAGACTTGCCATTTTGGGACCAAACATGCTGTTATGTCTCTCTTATTTGGGGTATTATTATTATGTGTATTTTGTTTCAGTTTGTACCTGAAAAAAAGAGCAGCAAAACTGAGTATCAATTTTATTCTCAAATTTTTACATTCCCTTTTCCCTTATCACATAAGCAGCATCTTACAAATCAAATATGTGCAAGATACAATATAATGCTTTCTATATAAGCTGTAATTTAGCTATAGGGAAGTTTTAAGCATATATATATATATATATATATATATATATATATATATATATATATATATATATATATATATATATATATATATATATATATATATATATATATATATATATATATATATATATATATATATATATATATATATATATATATATATATATAATATATATATATATAATATATATATATATATTATATATATATATAATAATTAATTATATGATTAATATAAAATAACTTTTTAAAAATAATTCCATTAATTTTTATTTATAGTAAATTAGTTGCATGGTTAACAATCAGTATTTTAAGTTTACCTTTTTTTTTTTTTGTTTGTTTGTTTTTTATTGACTCAACATTTTTGGTAACTAAAATGTTTTTTTTTTGTTTTTTTTGTATTTACAAAGCATCTTAGAATTAGAATGTTTAGGAGCTAAAAGATGTAAAAGGATGTGGAAGAAAAAGTTAAAATTACTTTCATGTCATTTCTTGACAAATATTTAGTAATGTGCATATATATATATATATATATATATATATATATATATATATATATATATATATATATATATATATATATATATATATATATATATATATATATATATATATATATATATATATATATATATATATATATATATATATATATATAAAATACTCAACATTTCCCCAAAGCCTTAAGTGAGCAAGGATTGCCAAGGAAAAATTTTAACTAGCTATGCAGCCTACGTTTCACTCTATATATTATATATATATATATATATATATATATATATATATATATATATATATATATATATATATATATATATATATATATATATATATATATATATATATATATATATATATATATATATATATATATATATATATATATATATATATATATACTATATACGAACTGATATGGAAGAGAAGAATGCCTCCATTGTGGTCTTTCAATATTTCAATTGCTTCAAAATTTAATTTAAAAGCAATAATAAACTTTTCTTCCACAAAATATTTAAAACTGAATAAATTTAGCTCTGTATTGATTTTACATACATGTTATTATTATTATTATTATTTTAATGTAAATAGAAGACATTTATGTACTATGTTTTTTTATGATTTTTCAGTAATATATATATATATATATATATATATATATATATATATATATATATATATATATATATATATATATATATATATATATATATATATATATATATATATATATATATATATATATATATATATATATATATATATATATATATATATACCTTAATAATGCGCACATCTTGTAGTGGTTAAAAGGTGACTCATTTACCGAGCTCTGTTATGTAGAGATCTGCTGATATGTTAAAATTAATGTAGTTTCCTTGCCTAGAGTACTTTCAAATCCTTAATCTTCATTATTATTATTATTATTATTATTGTTTTGTGTAACCTTAATTTATTATTTTACTTTTAATGTAAGATTTTGTACTTTTTAATATTTTATGCAGTATATGCATTTTGTTTATGTATTTTTTACGTATACTTTTTACTTGTATAACAGAAAAAAGTGGGGATTTTTAGTAAATCCTTTCTCATGGAAGGATGACCCAAGCTTGCCACAAGACCCAGGATTATATTGGGTTTGCAAAGGCATGTTTCTCTGTCCCGACTCATTTTATGGATTAGAAAGAAATGCTGCTGCTTAGTCTATTCCGTCTACGAAGCGAATGGGTTTAGTACCCATGAAGAGGTGAATCTCTTTAATATAAATTTTAGTAAATAATATGCTTTGAATCTTGATACAGTTTCAAGAATTATAAAGCAAATATAATAATATAATTAATAGGAGATAAAGATCTTTAATGTTTTTGAATTTAGGGACTTTTAATTCCTTCTGTAAACTAATAAAATGGTTATTTTATTTTTTTGTATGCAGTTTCCATATCAGTTGCAAGATACCTCTGAAATATTGAACTCTTATCTTTTAACTTTTATAACGACTCCTTTTTTACCGTTGACTTTGAAATTTGGGGTTGCAACCGTTTTCCGCTATATCTCACAACTTAAAAAAGATTTAGATTACATTTTATTCACCTTTGCAAATACTGCTGATTAATTAAAGATAATAGATTTGTTGTGAAAATTTTGTCAACTATGTGAACATAGTTGTTTTTCCATAAGTTATAACAGTACACAGTTCTAACATAGACTATCTTTTATCATCAGAATTGAAAAGAAAAATACTAGAATTATGTTCACTTAAAAATTAAGCACAACCCAACAAGCTGCAGTCTCGCTCAGAAATCCACTTTGTGTCGACCAAACAACTGTACCCATTCAAAGGAGGATTCATTAAAGTGCCCTAAACAGCCTCTAGTACTAGTAAAGTTATAACTCCTACTTGATTTTAGCCGAGACTTCCTACTACTACTTTATTTTCTATAAATTACTTTTCACCCTCTAAAAACAATATTAATATAGGATGCGTTCCACGAAAATCTGGATTTACATCTACCCATTCAGAAATTTTTGGGAAAAACCATTATAATTTCTTCATATTCATGGAATATTTGGATGTAAACAAATATCAACTGACTTCTGTATAAAAAGATGTAAATACATTATTTAATTCAGTGAGTCAATTAATTAAATGCCAGAAAAACTATAGCTGTAAAAAAAAATTTAAGATAACATTGGCAAACAGATTTTGGAGCAATAATCCTTAAAATAATTAACAATGAAAGTTAAAGAAAAATATTCATTAATTTTTACTTCATGTACAGCTAATTAATCAGAATTGCTAAAAAGTAATGTTTTTTTTTTATTATTTTTTTTCAAACATTCGAGGTAAAAATTATACCAAAAATAACTTAATGCGAGGGGCTAATTTTCTGAAGCTCGTTTGTTTACATTTAATCGTTTCGAATTTACTGGAGCAAAAATTAAAGTTTGAAATTTGATAGAGTAAATCTTGTTGCAGATCGAATTTAAGTATTCCATACACTAGATATGTAGGATACTTCGCTTGAACAATCTTCTAGATCATTTAAAGAATCTCTACTGTGAATTCATCCAAAGTTTTTGACTAGTTTTTTTCCTTCTATTGGAAAACATTCTCAAGGATGCTTTATTTGTCTTGTCCAGAGTTATCAAATTCTAACTTTCCAATAACATTAGTAGTTCATTAAGATGACTGAACCTTTGACTTTAACAATATAGCTTCTACGACTCCTTCCTTTAAGTGCCTTTCCCCTTTATGTGGACGATCTTGCCCGCAATGAAGTTGGCGCCAAATTCCTGTGAATTGAAAGAGTCGTATCATGAACGACATCTGAGTAGAGTGACTAGCACGATTTCCATTTTTCCTGACAAGAACCAATACCAAAAATATTTCAAAGGGAAAAGATTCGTGATCTCCAACCTTCTACCCCATCCTTTATTACTTGCCAATTAAGACCAAATAAAAAGTATTATGTATTCTCAAACATTTTAGATTTAAAATTTTCATGTTCATGCCAAAAGAGGTGTCTCTTCACTTCATTTTATGTAATAAACTAGTAATTTAGTAATGAACACCAATTCCATAAATTGTGTTAATTATTTTTTTTAATTTTAAGGCCTTTTTGTTTTGGCCAGATTTTCTATTGATTATTAGAATAATAACTAATGCAAAATTGTAAAAGTCGAAAAAGATAATTAAAAGAGAAAAAACTAAAAACATTCTCTTCCATTCTCTGTATTTATTAAATCTCTTTCTGGAGATTGCATTTTGTTTAATGTTATGTATTCTATTTAAAATTATTTTTCAGACCGTATGGTAAACATTTACAAAGAATGTAAAATGACTTATTTTAATTATTAGTTGGAATGTAAATTAATGAAAAAACGACTTTAAATATTCTTTTTATTAAAAAATCTCGTGAGCTATAAGTATCTTATTCGAAACGTAGGCATATGATTTTGTCAGACAAAATGAAACTAGTGTTATTGTGATATCGTTGCCCAGCGTTATCATAAATGCATTAGTGTAGTAAAAATATATGAAAATTTTTAAAGCTTATTATTCAACATTTTTAAGCTAGTCCCAGTACAATGGCGTTTTAAGACTATACCATTTGTTAAAATTTTAAAAATTTTGTTTTAACTATTCATTATAAAATTAAATAGAGAATCTTGATGAAAGTGGAAGATCGTTAATTATCAGTAAAGATCGCAGTATCTCTCAACCAAAAATTAGACGTCATTCCTTCCTTCTGTTCATTAATACATACACTTTCAGATTTCAGTTTCTTTTCTCAGTGCATTGGGGGGGGGGGGTTGTTAGCTTTTAAAGTATATATATATATATATATATATATATATATATTATATATATATATATATATATATATATATATATATATATATATATATATATATATATATATATATATATATATATAATATATATATATATATATATATAATACATACACACACACACACACACACAATGTATCTTTCGTCGACACATCGTTATGAACAAAAGCATGTCCATGTTGTAATAGAATCTTCTTTTATTAATTTCATGTTTCAGATTTAAATAGTTTAATATTGCACGTTAAGATCATCATAACTCGTTGTAACTTGTTTTTGTTTAACCTGATTATTACTCATTACTTATTATTTAATCTTTCATTTTTCTTTAAAAAAAAAAAAAGCAAACCTTTAAAAAATATAATGCAAATTTAATAAATTTTTGTGGCATTTGTAATTGGTATTGACTAAGCTAAGATGTTTGGAATAAGTGTTGTTAAAAATTGTGTATATATATATATATATATATTATATATATATATATATATATATATATATATATATATATATATATATATATATATATATATATATATATATATATATATATATATATATATATATATATATATATATATATATATATATATATATATATATATATATATATATATATATATATATATATATATATATATATAACATATATGATATATCAACTAAATATTCAGTTGTCATTGTTCGCTCAAAGCAGATGCTAACGTACAATCATTATTTAATCTGATACCATTATATTGCTGCAAAGTTAAATTACAAGATACAATTTCATGTGTGCCTTATATATATATATATATATATATATATATATATATATATATATATATATATATATATATATATATATATATATATATATATATATATATAATATATATATATATATATATATATATATATATATATATATATATATATATATATATATATATATATATATATATATATATATATATATATAATATATATATATATATATATATATATATATATATATATATATCAGTACCTTTATGCCATAATAATGCAATATTAGTAGTAATAAGTAAATAAAACTTTTTAGATTAAAATACTTTTTTTTTCATGCCCTTATTTTTTTTTTTTTTTTTTAATTATTAATTAACTTATTTGACCTGCAGATAGTGATATGAGCTTTTCAATAATTGCTGTAGGTGGGGAATGAAGATGCCGATGTTTCCGAAGAGGGAGCATGTACAGTCGTGAACAAAAGTTCGTTCCTATTAAGCTGGAAATAAATATTTATATAAAATGGAGATCATTTCATAAAAGCTTTATTTTGAATAAAAAGAAAATAAAAACATTGAGAGGGGCTTAATTGAACTGTGATTGGCTGAACCTGAGATGATCTCCATTTTATATAAATATTTATGTCCAGCTTAATAGGAACGAACTTTTGTTCACGACTGTACCTTTTAATAAAGCATCTCCACCACAATCCTGCTTATTGGCTGTTCGCAGGGGTTGTGACTTCTATCTGTAATCCCCTGAGTATCTCAACTATCAGTTTTGCGTTACAAATTCGACAATGTCCATCCGAAGTTGGTTTGGCTGCTCCCTACCATCTTTCTAAATTCGGTTTGGCAAATTTTTTTTATTTTTTTCCATAAATACATAAACTGTTATCTGCATCGATAACTGAAAGTGGAGTGGGAGGATCAGCTGTCTCTCGAGGTCTCGTCATTTCCCACATCTACCTACATATTCATCCATCTTGCCCGAGATCGTATCGTTGAGTATAGCCGTGTACTGAGTCACGAGCTCTCATAGCGTGTAGATGCTTCTGAACTTGTGATGACCTGAAGGGCAGTATTTTGTCTACTTGGAAGAACGGCATATGCCCTCGTAGATGAGGTCCACTCTCAAACAAAAACAAAAACAAAAAGTTCTCTGCTGAATCGCTCTTGGCATTGCTTGACTGGTCAAAAAGAACTTCCTTGATTTCAGCTTTGTATATGTGATGATGAAAGGTGAATCTGTTTTATCCCTCTGTATTTTTTTTTGTTTTCGCGGAACCCATAAAAAAATATCCATAGGTTTTATGGGACTCTATATCCACCAGTGGAAACTACGTAGGTCACATATTGGTTGGAAATCTAGTCGTAAGAAAACTTATGGCTTTAGCCTTTAATAAAGTTTGACTTATGCACGCTCAAAGGTTACGCCTATATTGGAATATCGCTCTCAGTAGGATATATATATATATATATATATATATATATATATATATAATATATATATATATATATATATATATATATATATATATATATATATATATATATATATATATATATATATATATATATATATATATATATATATATATATATATATATATATATATATATATATATATATATATATATATATATATATATATATATATATATATATATATATATATATATATATATATATATATATATATATATATATATATATATATATATATATATATATATATATATATATATATATATATATATATATATATATATATATATATATATATATATATATATATATATATATATATATATATATATATATATATATATATATATATATATATAATATATAGTAACTGTGTCAAAAAAAATTAGGTACGAAAAACATAGAAACATTAATAATAATAATGATAATAATAATCTTTCTTAGAGTCTAGAATAAGGTGACCATCCGTCCCGATTTTTTAAGACGTGTCCCTATTTTTTACAGTTTAAATCGGGACGGATAATAGTGTTTTATCCAACGTTTGTTTAAATTAGATAGCAAAACTGTATTTTTTTTTATGTAGAATGTCCCTAACTAATAAACCATATGACTTGATTTTGAAAAGAACAATCGTATTTCTTCTTTATATTTAAAATCACCCTTCTTTATACATCTCTCATAACCCTTACGAGTTTGGAGGGTGGGAGGGGCAATATTCAGAAGCGTCCCGATTTTTGGTCAGAAAAATATGGTCACCTTAGTCTAGAAGCCAAAACTTTATAATTTTCTCTATATAAAAATACCTGACATGACACATAATTAATTTATTAGACAATTTTAATTTAATTAAAACTTTAATTTTAATATTTTACTAAAAAGTTTCGATTAACAAATAAAAAAAATTCTTTTAAATTTTTATTAAGTAGTTACAATTTAATTTCACAGACAACATTTGCTTTACCCTTAATATAGCAACCACTAAGTGTTGTAAATTCTGCTAAACTTGTTACCGTACAAAACAAACACTTGTCCTCCGTTCGGAAGAGGATTCTTAGCGAACAATATGAAACGGAAAATCCCATGGAAATTTCGTACCTTTTAAAAAAAATAAAATCCTTTTATTATTACTCAAATTAATATGTGAAATTTTATGAAGTATTAATAGCTTTGCGACGGAAGTTGACAAACTTTTAAGATCTTTCAATGTAGTTTTAGACTTAATTTAAGTAATTGAAAATTATTTTGATATAATTACAGGAAAAAACATAGGTAAAAAACAAATACATAATAAACCTCGCACCGGAGGAACAACTGAATTTTGTACACTTACATTTTAGAAAGTTGGAATAATCTTTCATGCTGACGTAAGGTAATTCTGCGCCATTTTTAGCACATAAATCAGCAGTTTCTTGAAATGAAGAAACTGTATTTTCTAAAATGAGGTAACACGCCTTAATTAAACTTTGAACCAGGACAGTACTTTCCTCTCATTGCCTCGCATTCTTCTTTGGCTTAATAAATATATAAAAAAAAAATAATAATGTAAGAAGATCATTGAATTATTTAATTAATATATTAAGTACTTATCTTTTTAGAAAATTGACAATATACTTACAAATACCAGCAGCTTTTACCAAACTGGAGGAAAATACACCAACAAGAATGAAAACAGTAGCCAATTTTAACATCTGAAAGAATTTAATAAACATGGAATTAAATTTAAAATCTAAATGGAAAATCATTTATTATATAATACAAAGCTCCTAAAGTTTTTTTTTGTTTAACCATTGTAATTTGCCTTACAATCTGTCTTGACAACATAGTATATTAAAAATTGATATTTTCATACAGCAATTTTAATGAAAATTGCAAGACAAATAAACAGCATAGTAAGACCTGGCAAGAATATCAAACATGACACCACTTTATATAAAAGAGCACGCAAACGGTTTCCAACTCGCTATTTGTGGTGCATTGTGCGCTTCATAAGGAAACAAAAGAAATAAAATATCACTCAATAAGAAAACTCTTTTAATATCAACTTTATATTATTATTATTATTATTATTATTATTATTATTATTATTATTATTATTATTATTATTATTATTATTATTATTATTATTATTATTATTATTATTATATATGATTCGGCTGCCGTCACTAGTGGATGTGCTTGGAAGCAGATGTGATGAAGAAAAGTTAGGAACATCACCAGGAAGTTAGAAGAGAAGAGAAGAAAAGGGATGAGAAGAGAAGGAAGGCTATTGGATCTGAAGCTTCAAGATCTTCTCATTGAAGTTGCAGAGTTTGTGTGCTGAAGTATGCTTGAAGAATGATATTGACCAAAGGTAAAAGAAAAAATTTAATATTTCAGTATTTTTTTTAATAGTTAATTTAAAGAAATTCAATAAAATTAATTTTTTATGAATCAACACATCTTTCGATGCAAAGTACTTTCGGCAATTAATAGAAAATTAAATATTAAAAGGAAAAATAGAATTAAGTTAGAAGTAACTTCTGGTCAATAATGAATGATTATTTTGTCGCAGTCGAGTCAAATGAAAATTAGTTCTTTGCATGATTCTAAGGGCTGGGAACCCTTTTCAACCAGATTTTTTTCCCACTAACGATTGCAGGAATGTTAAATTTCTGCAATCGACACCACCCTTCATCATGCGGGATATGGTGCATTGTATAAAAAAAGAAAAAAAAATTATTATTATTATTATTATTATTATTATTATTATTATTATTATTATTATTATTATTATATTATTATTATTATTTTTTCTTATTATGGTATTAACATGAATGAAATAAATACTTTGACACAAGAGATCAACATGATGAAAAAGGGTAAATGGGAC
>SEYY01014065.1:160000-162500 GCA_009176605.1 Armadillidium nasatum | reverse complement strand
AGGAAAAGGAAGAGAGTGTTGCAACAATTATAAGGATTTAACTGCCGATTAATGAAAGACATCATTTTAATAGATTTCAATGTCCACCACCACCAATGATTTTCTTCTAGTTTTGAAGATACATCCAATGAACTTACGTTTTCATATTCGATCCAGAGTGACTCTGACCAGAGGGCGCAACTCCCTACCCGTTTCCCTGGTCTCCTTGGAGTTAAATCCAAAAATATTCTAAACCTTTTTATTAACTTTTAATCCTTCTCCTTATAAGTTAAACTCTTTCCACCCCCGAGTTCATTTGAACACCTCATTACCTTTGTATCCTCTTCTATGTCCATGTCTTCTGAGGAAAAGACCCCTGACTATTGCGAAAAAACGTTTGTTTCGTTTTTGTCCATCAAACTGCTTAGACTTGAGGTTGCACTTTTTTGATTTCCAGTTAAATGAAAACGAATCCCTCGGAAGTAATTCTCTCTGTATTGGAGGAGTACATTCCCTTCAACTAAATCAAACAAACCTTGGTTTAAAAATAATCTCTTTTTGTTCTCGTGCTACTTGCTGCAAGGATACATTCTTCAGGAATTACCATAGTCTTTAAACTCTAGAAACTCATTTAACTTATATTTCATCCCAGAATCGCTTAAAATCCATTCTTCGTACACCGGAAACTTTTTTCTCCAGTATAAAATTCATTAATCATTCTGGTTCCTCTTAACATACCCTTTCTAACATTTTGAAAAAAAAAAAAAAAAAAAAAAATCAACGCGAACTTTTCTTCTTCCTCTTTCCCTCCTCTTGTATCTTCTTGATGGCACAGCTGCCGTCTTGCCTTCTGCTAAAACTGAAATCTTAGATAAAACTTTTGCCTCTAATTCTACCATAGATGATTCCGGAGCTATTCCTCCTCCTTCAACCCCTCTAACTCATTTATTTCAAATATTGTAATTTTTTCACCTTATTCTGCTCTCTCTAAGCTTTAACATTAAGAAGACGTACAATCCTGGTGGTATCTCATGTGTTTTCATAACATGTGTGTCTGAGCTTGCACTCTGTCTTTGTAAATTATTTCGTCTCTAACTTTCTGCTTCGACCTTCTTGTTGGAAACGTGCTCTCATTAATTATGTGCCTAAAAAGGAGACCCCTCTACAACCTCTAATTATCGTCCTATTTTTTTAACCTCCTGTCTTTCTAAATCTATCGTGTACAGGAAGATTTAGAAACATCTCGATTCTTCTGATCCAATCTCTGATTGCAAGTGTGACTTTCGTAAAAAAAAGCTCTATTGGAGATTTTTTTTCTTCTCTCTGACCCTCGGTCCACTGTTCTTCTGCAGTTCGATGAATCTATTGCTGTGGCGCTATATATATATATATATATATATATATATATATATATATATATATATATATATATATATATATATATATATATATATATATATATATATATATATATATATATATATATATATATCTATGTGTGTGAGTGTGTGTGAATATGTGCCTTATCGTGGCCGAGTGCATGAGAAAAAAAATTAGGAAGGAAAAATTGAGACAATTTATTACCATATTTTGTTTTATTAGATAATAATAATAATAATTAATATAATAATAATAATAATAATAATAATAATAATAATAATAATAATAATAATAATAATAATAATAATAATAATAATAATAATAATAATAATAATAATAATAATAAAATAAAAAAGTCTTAAAAAAATTTAAAAAAAAAATAAAAAAAAAAACGGCGCAGAATTTTTATTTTTTTTTTAAAAAACTTAATACTTAACTGACTTTTTTTTCTTTTTATTAAATCAAAAATCTTTTTATTTTTTAAATTTTTTTATCAAGTAGTTACAAAGGAATTTCACAGACAACCCTTGCTTTACCCTTTATAAAGCAACGACTTAGTGTCGAAAATTCCATTACACTGATTCCCGTAGCAGTAAGACACTTGTCCTCCTTTGGAAGAGGATTCTGTACGAATATTGTGATAGGAAATTCCCAAGGAATTTTCGAACCTTTAAAAAAAAAAAAAATGAAAAAAAAAATTATTATTTGAATTTTTCTGCAATATGGATTTCAATATATTTCAAAAGAGTGTTAAATTTAATTTAAAGTAACTCAAAAATTATTTAGACATAAAATAAGAAAAAAAAAATATTAAAAAATGAAAAAAAAAATACTTGAATTTTTCTGCAATATTAGATTTCAAAATATTTAAAAAGTGCTAAATTTAAATAAAGTAATTCAAAATTATTCAGATATATTCACAAGAATAACATTACCTGAGAGTGGAGGAACAACCGAATATCTCACACTTACAATTTAAGAGGTTTGCATAATCATCTACGCTGTAATAAGGTAATTCTGCACCATTTTTAACGCATAAATCAAAGGCATCTTGGAATGAAGAAACTTCCTCTTTCAAAAAGAGATAACACTCCTTAACCTTTGGACCTGGACAATACTTTCCGCCCTTTTCCTCACATTT
>SEYY01014065.1:147500-150000 GCA_009176605.1 Armadillidium nasatum | reverse complement strand
TAATAATAATAAAATTATAATAATAACAATAATAATAATAATATAATAACAAGACCATATGCGTATTCCCTACGGGATACGCTTATTGTCTTGCTCATGAGCTACGCCCCATATATATATATATATATATATATATATATATATATATATATATATATATATATATATATATATATATATATATATATATATATATATATTATATATATATTATTTATTATTATTATTATTATTATTATTATTATTATTATTATTATTATTATTATTATTATTATTATTATTATTATTTTATTATTTATTTAAAGAATTTAATAAAATATACTTTCAGCATTTAAATTGAAAATATATAATTCATTTACTTTATTTAAAAAAAAAAAAAAAAAAAAAAAAAAAAAAAAATATATATATATATATATATATATATATATATATATATATATATATATATATATATATATATATATATATATATATATATACAATGTGAAGCTACTTAATATTGGTTTGGCCAATTTGCTGCAACCATTGTTAAGGTATAGGCTAAACGTTTTAGGAATAATATTAATTAGATATAATAATAAATAATAATAATAATAATAATAATAATAATAATAATAATAATAATAATAATAATAATAATAATAATAAAAGTAGCAGTAATAATAATCACCACCATCATTATTATTCAGATTATGTATATTTCTAGTTATGTTAATAATAATTACATATTAAATGAAAGTACTATAATAAGGATAAAAGCAGTGATAGTAAAATACTACTACATCACACCATTGATTATTGATAATTTTCAGTAATAAGAATATCAATAATTATAATACTAATAATGTTAAAGACCATAATAATAATAGAAAATAATAATATAATATGAATTAATAAGAATAATAATAATCATAATTGCAAGAATAAAAACAAATAATATTAGTGAATACTGTAGAATATTTAATAATAATAATAATATAATAATAATAATAATAAAATAATAATAATATTAATAATAATAATAATGATAATAATAATACTGAATTTAAAAATAATAATAATAAATGTAACAATGATAATGATAAAAATAATAATAACAATATCAATAATAACAATGGTAGTAGTAATAATAATATAGGTAATAATAACAATTTAATAATTAAACCCCTTTCTTATAGACCTTACTACTAGTTCTGGACTGAAAATCTGGTACTTGAACATTCTGACAAGATTTCACTTACCGTTTCCTCTTTCGCTTTCAATTTTTATTTATAAATATGATGCTACCCTGAGTCTGAGAAGGTCTTTTCAAACGTGATGATCTCACTAATACAAAAAAATGAGTAGTTCATACAAGCATAATTATAAATTTGTAAGTACACAGAAATACACATTATTTTTTTTTTTTTTTAAGATACGCACACAAACGCATCCGATACAGGAAATTAAATATAGTATTTTATTTCGAAACTTCCAACCCCTTTTTTCCCGATATATTGATTATATTTTAAAACATTTATTGTTCTAGCAAGACAATAGGATGGTCAGCTGGCAAAATTGTTAATCATTTTCACTGCAATTAAACACTTTTTTTTATCATAACATGAACATCTACCTGGAAATCTTTTAGACATTGATTTGGGGGATGGGGGTGAGGGTGGGGAGTTCGAGGAGGTTATATATATATATAATATATATATATATATATATATATATATATATATATATATATATATATAATATATATATATATATATATATATATATATATATATATATATATATATATATATATATATATATATATATTAATAATATATATATATATATTGTTTGCTTGCTTGCTTGCTTCAGGGCGCCTGTTCGATCCCACAAGTGGTACATATTAAGTTCCTCTCCTCAAATAAGGCAATGTCAGTGAAATGAAAACTTTTTTATAAAAAAAAAAATATATAAATAAAAATTTTACTTCACTCCAGAATTCGAACCAGCGTATGGAAGGATCTACCACCGAGGAAGGCAGCCTCCTTGAAAGAAAATCGAAGGCCTAGTAGAACGCTTCTCAAGCTGCTTCTGCCTGGGTGGTAGAGCCTCTGTACATTGTTTGAAGGTGACGTTGTTGCCAGTGGGTTCGAATCCTGGCGTGCGGGAAATATTTCTCTGTCTTGTTTATTGTTAATTTCATCGCAACAGGTATTGTGCCCATGTTGACGTTCCTTGCAATTGATTGGTTGATCCTGTACCCCAGGAGCATCCCGACATAATGCCATGTATCCCCAGTATGGGCTCCAAGCACCCATATATATATATATATATATATTATATATATATATATATATATATATATATATATATATATATTATATATATATATGTGTGTGTGTGTGTGTGTGTGTGTGTGTGCGTACGTGTACGTGAACATTTCAAACATATGTTCTTAGCCAAGTCATATGTTTCGAACATCTTTTCCACATGAACGTATTCTGGCAACCTTGTAATG
>SEYY01014065.1:137500-140000 GCA_009176605.1 Armadillidium nasatum | reverse complement strand
TGAAAACATAAGGATAAGAGAGGAAAATGTTGAATATATATATATTCAAATATAAGTAAATATATATTATATATATAATATATATATATATATATATATATATATATATATATATATATATATATATATATATATATATATATATATATATATATATATATATATATATATATATATATATATTATATATATATTATATATATATATATATATATATATATATATATATATATATATATATATATATATATATATATATATATATATATATATATATACTGTATATATATATATACAGGGTGATTCACATTGTTGTTTACAAATTTCCACAGGTAGAAGGTAACATCATCACAAAGAAATTCCTCCAAATACATATAGTATAAGGCCATAAGCCTCCCTTTTACGTGACATCAAGGGGGGACAATTTTGGAATGAAATAAACACCATACACCATCGTTTATTACGTAATAGGTAACACAGGGGGAATACTATTACAAAAGGTGTACAGAATGTAAACTCCAGACCTGGATAAACAACTCGCACCGGAGGAACATACTGGCCTGCAACTTCCATAGTGTTCCTAATACGTGTTGCGCATTCTTCGACCCTTTGTTGTAAATGCTACATGTCCGTAATTTTCTCCCCATACACCAGCTGCTTTAGATGACACCTATAAATAAAAATCACAAGGATTGACGTTTGGGGACCTGAGCTGCCACAGAATCAGAGATTCACCTGTATGGGTAGTTTGTATTTAGCCAGTGAGTTAGGCGTATATGTCGATGGGGTGGGGCCTAGTCGTGCTGAAGTTATATAGGGAGCACACGCTGGAGCAGCATATCGTCCAGGAGGTTGGATAGGTCCATGTCGAGATACACAAGGTACGAAGCTCCGGTCAGGGTTCCGTCCAGGATATGTAACTGGAGTAATATGTTAATCCAAATCTCTCCCCAGACGTTCACACTGATGAGCCACTGGAAACGCAGCGGTCGTACCGCATTTGTGTTCTCAAACGACCAGAAATTGTCATTTTTGAAACATTGTAGTCGTGGAAACCTTCCTACGGAACTTGCAACGTCTTTAACTATATAGTGTATGGTGTTTGTCATTCCCATATTGTCCCCTCGATATCGCGTAAACGAACGGCATACGGCCCTATGTGTATTCGATGGAATTTCCTTGTGACGATGTCGCCTTCTCATCTGTCGAAGTTTGTAAACATCGGTATAAAGCGCTCTGTATATATATATATATATGAAGGATTTGATAAAATATACGTCTCAAACAGTCTAGTTTAGTCTACTTAACCTAGTTTAAACTAATATAATCTAATCTAGCCTAGGCTAGTTTATTTTTACAACGTTTATTTCAATTTCGTTTTGCTGAGTTTGGTCAAACATTTATCGCTTTAATTAGATAACTAAATCAACACTAGTTTCTAAGTTCAGTATACCATTTAGAAATATTTAGTTGCTTAGCATCTGAATTAGTTAAATTAGTTAAAAAATTATAGCAAATATACTTTGTGAAGACAGTCACGTGAGAACAAAAAGATACGATTAGTAAAAAATTTCACTTACGATACAAAATATGTGACGTCAGAGCGTCTTTTATTACGTCAGAGTTTCTGGTTTATCAAAGCATTTATTTTTTATTAATTATAGTACTCTCTCTCTCTCTCTCTCTCTCTCTCTCTCTCTCTCTATATATATATATATATATATATATATATATATATATATATATATATATATATATATATATATATATATATATATATATATATATATATATATATATATATATATATATATATATATATAATATATATAATATATATATATATAATATATATTAATGGAAAAGCAGTAATTCAAGGATAAATTGTAAAGAAATTTTAGAATTTTTTCATTTGTCTTATTTATATTTTTAAATTTTTAATTTTTTTAATATTTTTTTTCTTTCCTTTGGGGTTGGAGGGGGGAGGTCGGGGTTGGCTGTGGGGTGGTGATGGGGACGGAAAGTGAACGTTAGATTGTAAAAGAAATTGAAACTATTACCTTTCTAAAAACTGTAATCTTGATTTAAACTTAGATTATTATTATTATTACTATTGTCATTACTATTATTATTATTATTATCATTATTATTATTATTATTAAAAATATTGAATCTATATAATAATACTGCCAGTTGATTCATTTAAACGTATTCGGACACCAGTTAAAAAAATTAAAATGAAGACAAAGAAAAGAAATTTATATGTATTCTATTTTTTGAGCTTCACATGCAATTTAATATACATTAAAATATTTTATTTCATTATAACAAAAGTGTTCGATTCCTTTCAAATGTCAAATGATCTTTCAAATCTGCCAGAGTATTAAAATGATCCTTATTATTATTATTACTAGAAATATGACTGGTATTGTAGTATAACAATTTGTTAGCTAAGTTAATAAACAATTTCTATGTATCATTTAACAAGGAATTATGAAAC
>SEYY01014065.1:105000-132500 GCA_009176605.1 Armadillidium nasatum | reverse complement strand
TAATAATAAATCGAGGATAAAAAATAATACGTAAATATATTAATATATTTATGCAATAAAAAAATTACATACAGTAAATAATAAAGCTATGGTCAATTCTTTTTCTACAAATAAATTATATATATATATATATATTATATATATATATATATATATATATATATATATATATATATATATATATATATATATATAAATATATATAATATATATATAAAATAACAATTATCTATATGCTTCGTAATAATAATAATAATAATAATAATAATAATAATAATAATAATAATAATATTAATAATAATAATTTTACTTATTAAAAAAAAAAAATCACTACTTCAGTAGAGGATTTAAAAATTAAAAAATAATAAATATAATTTAAACTAAATATGTCTTGAAATTTCAATATATATATTTTTTAATAATAATAATAATAATAATAATGATAATAATAATAATAAGGGAAAAAACAGCACAAAACAATTTTTAAACATAACATATTCTGGCACTGTTAATAGTTATATTTAATATAAGGCCAAAAATTTAAATATAGTAAAATAATTAGAAATTAGAAAAGTGTAATTCTAAATGACAGAGAAATAAAATAAATATAATTAAGAAAAAAGTATAATAAATGATATATATTATATATATATATATATAAATATATATATAATAAATGATATATATTATATATATATATATATATATATATATTTCACATCCAGGTAAATGTTTTTATTTTTTTTTATTTTTAAAGACATTTAGAATTACAACAACATTATGATATTTCCTTCAGGACCAATAACAATATCCAATAAGATTCTCCACAAAACCAATAAGATCCCATATATATATATATATATATATATATATATATATATATATATATATATATTATATATATTATATATTATATATATATATATATATATATTTATATATATATATATATATATATATATATGTAGAATACTATAGAGAAAAAAAAATTCCTATGAATATCTGGTTAGATGCTCTTGAAATATTTTTTTTTTTTAAGGAATTTCAAGAAAAATAAATAAGTACAAAATGAAAGAGGGTAGAAAAAGAGGTATGAAAATAATGAAATAAAGGAAAAAAACCAAGAACAAAAATTAAGTTAATAATAATGTCTTAACAAAGAAAAGAAAAAAAAAACGGGTTAATCAGCACTTTTTTAGTTATCACAACCTCTCACGGGAAGAGCCTTAATGTTTAAAATAAAACCCCATCCAGTGCTCGCCAAATTTCACAATTGAGCACAAATGAAAACTTGAAAATGAGTGATTAATTTTCGCTAGAAACACAGAAGATAGAAGAGAATTTCACAAAACAGAGACAACTATAAAGAAGGAAGCAACACAGCGAACAAATTGCCAAAGTCCAAACAAAATTCATGTGCAAACACTATACGTTTTCTGTAACAAAGGTGACGTAAAAGTAGTGACATAAAAGCCGTCAGTTCCCTCCAACACTTGCCGCTTTCGTACTAAAAGAACAGAGAGAGGGCAGCAACGTTGTGTCACAATGACAAAGGGTCAAGTGATTCAGAAAGTACGGAACAGTTTAATGGCTTTTGCCTAGACCCTTTGCAAAAGACGGGTGAAAGTTGAACCCTCCCTAGATTTTAAAGCAATACTCCTTACGTGGAAAAGATCTTTATATAGTTGGAATGAAGATAGGAAAAAACTCGCAGTCTGAACCTCCCAATTTCTATGAGGTAGCCTTTTCAACTCTTGTAGTTTGAGGTTTTCAAGACGTTTTGTTCATGTTAAAGACAAGGATGTTTATATTGTCAACAGAGGAGGCAGGAGAACCATTGAAAGAGATGGCAAAGTTAGATATTTTTTTGAGGGAGATCTACAGAGGTTTGGTTTTTAAAAAGAATTGAACTTCACAAGGTTGAGACGATTCACTGGGGAAATTGTAAACAGATAAGCAAGAATAAAATCAAAAAGATTAAGAGAGGAAACTTTTGATGCGGGAGCCGCTTTGAAACTAATAGAAGAATAATGTTCAGTCATCAGCATAAGAATGGATAGAGTTTGATAAGCAGCCGAGATCATTAATGAAAAGTAGAACTAGAGTAGGATATATGACTTTCAGTAAAACAGATTCCTAAGGAACACCACTATTGACACGAAAGGATAAGATAAGACCATAATCTGAGATAGGAAAGTACATCACTAATAGACCCTGAGCACAGAAAAGCCATAGTGATGATCGCAATGAAGTTGATGAGATTTCAAATGATCCAAGAAATGAGAGATCGAAATATATATATATATATATATATATATATATATATATATATATATATATATATATATATATATATATATATATATATATATATATATATATATATATATATATATATATATATATATATTAGAATACAAATGAGCTATAGTATCAGAGCGACTATCCTTTTGAATAGGTTGGACACATGAGTTTCCAACACTATAAAGAAGGTGCTAGTATTGGGGCGTAGTAAGTATAGTTAAACAAGAGATGGAAACACACTTCCTCGAACCTCGAGGAGGACTGCCATCCGAGCAGCTTGCCTTCCCAACATTCATAATTTTAGGAGCCTATTCACTCTACGTGTTATCACAGATGAAAGCATGGGAGACCCCGAGACGAGAAAGAGTAAAAGGAGGAATGCCGAGTGTTACAGGGTTGAATTCAGTAAAATAGGATACAAAAGTTCGAGTATTAACAACAGAACCATTAATTCGAAAAAGAAGTGGAAAGGCAGAGATATAGAAGGTGAAAGAGAATTTTTTTTTTTTTTTTTTTTTTTTTTTTGACAAGCCAGAAAGATTTGTCAGTAGGAGAACCAAATAGGGTAGGGCACTTCCTTTAAATGAAAGTATACTTTCCTCAAATATATATATATATATATATATATATATATATATATATATATATATATATATATATATATATATATATATATATATATATATATATATATATATATATATATATTACTCATTACATTCACACACAAATACTTAAGCAAACATGAAAAATATAACTGAAAAAATAATTTTTTAATATAACTATAAATATAACAGATCCAAATTGCGTAAAAACACACAAACTCCTATTAAGACAATTTTGCCCAATTAGCCATTAATTAAACTATAATTTCCTCTGCCTTATAACCAATACCCATACAGTTTTAATGCCAAGCGTTTATGCCCACAATAAACAATACAAAAATGATATATATATATATATATATATATATATATATATATATATATATATATATATATATATATATATATATATATATATATATATATATATATATATATATATATATAGTGGTCCACATATAATAATTATTATATTGTTTAGCACAGTATGGCAATGTTCACTGAATTTTGCGGAGGATTAATAAGAATTAATTATAACTGGTAATAAATAGCACATCTAAATTAAATAGTAATTAATTATAATAATAATAATAATAATAATAATGATAAAAATAATGAGAAAAATGAAAAAAAAAAAAATTCTACAATGACATGAGAAAATAAATAAAATATATAATATATATATATATATATATATATATATATATATATATATATATATATATATATATATTATATATAATATTATATATATATATATATATATATATATATATATATAAACAACAAATACATACTAACCTAATAACATTCCCAAAATCTTTCCCTTAACCCCCCACCCCCCAAAAAATGCATCAAACCTCCTCCTCTTTAAAGGGCTTATTTAAAAAAAAAAAAAAAAAGAAAACAAAAACTGAAAAAAATATGATCCTTATTTTCCTGCTTTGAATTTAATTATCTTTTCCTTATATTTTTTTCTCTCTCTTTTTTCTTTCGTTTGAAGGAGGCTTTGAAGGTTTTATACGTCGCTCTCTGAAGCCCAAATTATTAATCCGATTACAAGGCAAATGAAGAGGAATGTAATAAACAGGTAAGCCTTTTTCCTAATGGTCTTCCCCTGAGAGAAAGAATATATATATATATATATATATATATATATATATATATATATATATATATATATATATATATATATATATATATATATATATATATATATATATTATATATATATATATATATATATATATATATATATATCATTTCAAAAAACATCTTAAATTTTTTGTTTTTACTACAGATAATATTTGTTGTCGTCTACCAATATTACGTTCTTGCGTAAGTGAATTCTGACACACTTCCAATTTCCAAATACACTGGTCTTAGCGAAAGTTGCAGGAAATAATAAATTTCAAAGGAATGAAATTGGCATAGTTTCAGTTTCTCTTATATCCTTTTCTGGTTTAATACTGGTTCATGGTTATTTATTAAAAGTGGTAGAAAATGTCTTCATACAATAACTACCTGGGATTTTGATACCAAAAGTATATACCTTTTTAAATGCTTCACGTATCTACATAAAATTTTGTTGTCAGTGAAACTCATTCATCATCATGCAGGTAGTCTGCGAATCCTTCTTTGGGGGTGAAGATTCAAAAGGTGCCCCTTAAAATCATAAGCCAAAAAAAAAAAAAAAGTGAAACTTTTCACAATACTATGACTGTTGCAGCTCAACATGGACCTTATTATTATGTTCGAAAATTTTCGATTCTGACGAATATTAGAACTACAACACATATGACGTTGAGCGTTACGTTGATACTTCAAGGGCTTTTTTTTTTTTTTTTTTTTTTTTTAAATTGTTCTTCCTTTAGATACCGAATTTATCTTCCCTAAATGCTGCAGCATAAAATGCAACATTTTAAAATGTTTATCAGTATAAAGCAACAAAAAATTCACAAAATTTAAAAGTGAATTTATTAAGGATGCACCAAAATGCCGATTAATTAGGCAAATTACAGAAGCTTAATCTGTTCAAATAATCGGCCGAAGTCGATTAATAAGCGGGCATAGCGACTGTCCTAATTACTGCTGCTTTTTCTTAAAAAAAAATACATACCTTAAATTTAGAACAAATTTTGAGCATCCAGCACGATATATATATAATATATATATATATATATATATATATATATATATATATATATATATATATATATATATATATATAATATATATATATATATATATATATATATATATATATATATATATATATATTTAGGGATGGAGTGAAGTATCGGTATCGGTAATTATCGGCACATTTTAAAGTATCGGTATCGGCAAAATTTTTGGACAAGAATAAAGTATCGGTATCGGTAGTAGTATCGGCATATTTTTAGGCATCGGGTATCGGTAAAAATTTTGGTATCACTCCCTCCAATCTCTTTCTCGGAAATATTTTCTCATCCAGTAGACATCTATTAGGGTATCGGTCCACGTACAACGTACTGACATCTTGCTTCGACAAAATTACATTCTGCAAAGCCATACATTAAATGCATTTTCGCCATTTCCAAACAGGAGTACATCCTCGTAACGTAAACACCGACCTTTAACAATTAACGCGAAGACAGACAGCTTCGGCTTAGGCAAAATTTTAGCTTTGGTGCTTCCAAAATTATTATATCCAAATAAAAGAATTCTGTAATCCTATGAAAAAAAAAAATCAAAAATCTAAGCAAACTATCTTAATATTTTTATAACAGTCTGAAGCATATATGAATTCGAAGGCTCCAATACAAATGAGCTACAAAAAACTATTTAAAAACAATCTAATTAGAGAGATAAAAAAGCCTCTGCAATTATAAAGTCTCTATCAGTAACGAGTACAAAGGGAAACACACTTGAATAAGCTTGGGATGGCTGTTCCACTCACTCACTCATGAGAGTAAGTTACATTTTTAAATTTTTTAAAGTTATTTCATTATCTATACAACCGTTTTATTTTAAAAATCCCTTAAATTTTCTTCTCATTTTTGCCAATGCACAAAAAATTTTAAATTTTCTAAAATTAAAATTAAAAAATTAAAATTAAAATTAAAATAAAATAAAAATTAAAATTAAAATTAAATTTTTTAAAATTTCTAAAATTTTCTAAAATTACTCCTACATCGCAAAAATAAAAATCCTAATTTAAAATTGTCGTTATAGAAAGGTACTCAAAATATTTAAAAATTCGTATTTAGTTTTACGACTTACATCAATAAATGATTAAAACAGAAATTAAGACCTAAATAAAAAAAAATAATCAAAGCTATTGGAAATATACGAACTTATTGGAAAATTTTATAAATAAATTAATAAACAAAAACTAGAAATTAAACTATATCTGTGAAGTTCAATGGTAAAACGAAAT
Organism: Armadillidium nasatum; assembly: GCA_009176605.1. Classification (NCBI taxonomy): domain Eukaryota; kingdom Metazoa; phylum Arthropoda; class Malacostraca; order Isopoda; family Armadillidiidae; genus Armadillidium; species Armadillidium nasatum. The sequence continues at coordinate 126,173 of SEYY01014065.1, read as the reverse complement.
AAAATATGAAAATGCAATGAAGAACTTTTATAAATTCATATTTAACATCGATGACCAAAAAAAAAATAAATAAATATGTCAGAGTTTCAAAATCAGGAAAAAAAAAAAAAAAAAAAAAAAAAAAAATCTTACTTTTTTTTTTTTTTTACTCATTTAAACCAATTAAATATTAAATATAAGCATATAAATTTAATAGTTTTTAAACATTTTCATATCGTAGTTTCATCACTTATAAATCAAAAGACTATCTAGACTTTAAAAAATTTTTTAAAAACGTATATTGATGAGTTAAATATAAATATATTAAATAGTTGTGTAAAACTTACTGCAGTTAAATACAGTAATTCAAATTATTCCTCTAAAATGAGTTTATTTTTTATCATCCTTTTTGTTTTTGTTTTCGTTTTTTTTGTTTCTAGGAATCGAAATGAAGACCACCACCAAACAAAGCCTGCAACGGTAACGCATAAGCTACGCCAGTGTAAATATTCTCGTGGTTCACTTCACTTTCATAATTTAAACTTCTAACTTTGAGTTATTTTGAAATCATTTTACTGAGAAAATTCCTTATTATACAAATCGTCCCAATTTTTTTTTATATTCAACAGTGGAAACAGCTAAAGGGCCCACAAGGAACCCACCAGTTAGGCAATTCAGACCACAGATTTCTTGATCAAGGGCCGACATGAACCAACACATTTAATAGTACCTCATTAAGTACTTTGATACTTCAATCTTTCATTAGTTATTACCGTAACTTACTCATATAATATAATAAAAAGGTGTTACAAAAACTCAAAATACATAAAAAAACAAAAACAAAAAGGGGCCGCTACTACCAAAAACAAAAAAAAACAAATAAAAAATAAAAAATAAAAAAATTACAAAAGCAAAATGAAAAAAACAAAAGCAACGACTAAAAAAAACTAAAACTTAACCATTTACCTTACTAATTTTTGGTACTTAAAACAATGATGAGTATAAGCACGGCGAGAACAACGGCAAAGATAATAAAAAGACAAAGTTTCTTTCGTCGAGCTTTGTTCTATAAGGGAAGGAAAAATATGAAATAAAAATAAAACAAAAAACAAAACTAAATAATAATAATGGTAATAATAATAATAAATAAATAAATAAATAAATTTTTACCTGGTACTGAGCAGCTTGGTTCAATTGACTCGCTCCCTGGCCTACATTCTGTTGCGCCATTTCAACATTCGCTTCTATCGAGTCGATTACCTCCCCTTGTTCGTGTACCATTGTTGCCAAGTCTTTAAAGATTTGATTCACGTCAAAAATGTCTGACTGTGGGTTGAAAAACGATACAATAAGCTGCTGCTGTCAAAACCTAGGCAAATCGATTTGACAAACAAAATTTTCCGTACAAAAATTATTTGAACAAAACAAAAAATTAGTCTAATATATTTTTTTTGTATACAATATATTTCTTTAACTTTACAGAAAATTTTTTGGATTCAATATTTATATAAACAAAAAAAATGGTTAGAAAATAATTTTAACTATATTTATATTTAAAACTAATTATAAGTTTTACGAATTTAAAAAAAAAAGATATAAAGCATGAGTATTATGTGGATCAATATATGGATAATCAAGATATAGCATGATTGATTCAGCTTTTTGAGGCTGTAGATCTTGGTTTTGACATTCCATTGGGGTACTGGTGACTTTGCATGTCAGCTTAGATGATGTTTCTTTATAGTTTAGCTTAATAAACTGCATGCTGCACATACTGTATAATAATAATGTGATACAAGTTATTTGCATGGGGAAAATTGGAATCTGGGACGCGCCATTCACAGTGAATGGCAACTTTAGCATTTTGTTGACTGGGATAATCTCGAGACACCTCTGTAGCTTCTAAATGTGTTTTCTTCTTATCATGTGAACTAATATTCGTAGATGTGATTTCTCTTTGAGAGATAATAGTCCTAATAGTGATTTTCCACTATTAAATAAAATACTTAGTAATTTCCCATATTGTAATCAACATTCCATTTAAAATATACAGTACAATACATATACAAAACAAATGTACAACATGCACAATACAATACAGGATAGTGGAAGAATTAAAAATGTAGAGAAATGAATCTAAGTTACCTCCAACTGTCGGATTTGGGCTTCTCTTTCCTGAAGAGCCTGCAGCTCCTCCTGTTCCATTTGTATTTGCATCTGACTGCTTTTGTTGCTTTTACCGGAGAGATCCACTAAAGCAGAACCTCCAGTCTCATTTTCTAAAAGAAAATATTTTTCATTAAAGAATTTAAACTAAAGATTCACAACATATACATCACAACAGTCACATTGTAGTTATGTAAATTCATTAAATTTTTTTTTTTTTTTACAACATATTACTCTTTAAACAAAATAACTCCAAAATAATAAGCAAGATAAATAACTAAACAAGGTAATAATCTTTGTAATAAAACATTTTAAAAGTCATTTGATAACATTTACCAAAGAAGGCAGCATCAGACTGAGCCTTTGCTTCTTTCAGTGCTTCTTTCTCTTTAGCTGCAGCCTGTCTTTGCGCTGTTTGGAAGTCATTTAAGGCCTGTAATAATAATAATAAAAAAATTAATAATAATAATAATAATAATAATAATAATTATATCTAGCTAAACTTACTCACGTAAGTGAACTTAAACAATAATTTTATAGGTATTCTCAAAATATTACTGAAATATTTAAATGTGAAATAATAATAATAATAATAATAATCATAATAAAAATACTTTAAAGTTAAAAACATCAATATAACACACGTACACAGTTTAGCATAGCAAAATATAAGTTACAATCATAAAAATAAATAAATAAATGAATGAGATAATTATACTCAAATCTTTAAATTATTTTCTAAACTAAGGCTTCAAAAAATTTATATAGAAATAATTAATATTCCGTCTTTTTATTTAATAGCTTTGATTTTTCGTTTAAAGTTTTGTTTTTCTTACTATATTAATGAAAATATATAAACACCCCTAATCTGAAATGGCCCTATACCCTCAGTAAGTAGCAGCAACAACAACAATAATTATAAATAAATAAAAAATAAATAAATACAATTAAACTACTTCTGTCTTTGGATAACCATTTTCTAACCAAATATAATTAACATTTGAAATTTGTGAAATTTACAATATATTTTTAAAAATTTTCTAAAGCTTTCTTTAAATGGGTAGTAAAAAACATAAATCCTGAGAAAGCTTTATTTGCAAAAAAATACTAGCAAAAATATAATAATGTAATGTTAACCCACTAAAAATATAAAAATATTTTAAAACATTTTACCTACCACTGTCTTAGTTTTTAGATAAAAAAAAAAAAAAAAAAAAAAAAAAAAAAAGACAATTCTATCAAACAAAGTTCACGCTTCCATTACAATTAAAATAATACGATCTAAAATCAATTTGAATTATAAAATTAATGATAATCAAATGGTAAACAAACTCCTTCTAACTAGCATAATAAAAACAAAAATTTATCTTATATATAGCTAAATTTCAGCCTTACTTTACATGATTAATATTTTTATATCACTCAATTAATATTAAAATTTTAATTTTCTTTAATTACCTGAGTAAACTCCTTCGTTAATCGATCTATCTGCATCTGCCAAGCCCTTGGGTCTTCTCCTGCCGGGATTGCATAATTTTGAAAGGTTTTAATTTCCACATTTGTATCCTTAGCTAACCCTCCAGTGTAATGCTGAACCTGATGTATATATATATATATATATATATATATATATATATATATATATATATATATATATATATATATATATATATATATATATATATATATATATATATATATATATATATATATATATATATATATATATATATATATATATATATATATATATATATATATATATATATATATATATATAATATATTTGGGATGGAGCGAACCAAAATTTTTACTGATACCTAAAAATTTACCGGTACCTATACCGATACCTGAAATATACCAAAAACCGATACCTTTTCCATTCATATACCAAAATTCTTACCGATACCGATACCTAAAAATTTAAAACGGTACCGATACCGATACCTGAAAATATACCGATACCTATACCGATACTGATACTTCACTCCATCCCTAATATATATATATATATATATATATATATATATATATATATATATATATATATATATATATATATATATATATATATATATATATATATATATATATATATATATATATATATATATATGGGTACTTATACTTAAATTTTAGGTCAAAGTACTTTCAAGTAATTTTTCGGGGAGTGTTTTGATCAACAACATAAAACTGTTCATATTTTGTATAAACTATATTATGACTATAATGAGTATTATTATTGTTTAAAATGATTTTTTGATTTTCATAATACCAAGATAATTTTTATTCCAATTTGGTATATTTTTCAGAGTTTTCAATTTATTACAATGAAGACAGAAATTCTGATGGTGATATATCTTAAATCAAAAAAAAAAAAAAAAAAAAAAACTGAAAATGTGTAGAAAAATGAACCCCACAAGCTCTTATCTCAACTCTTCAAGAAAAGAAGAATGTTTTTGTCTATTATCCTTGAAAATGAATAAGATAATTGGGCTCAAAATATTTATGGGATAATTGGTCTTAATTAAAATAAATGAAATAATTAAATAGTCAATAATTAACTTTTTTCTCATTTTATAAATATAAGATGATTATTACAATTTCATAAATTTGTCAACCTTGACAAAGTGAGCAGTGTCAGGAGATATCAAATACTAACAAAGAATTGAAATGGAAAATATGACAATTGTTGTTTGATTTGCCTGATTTTTACCATATAAATATATTTATAATAATTGAAATTGTTTTTTTCATACCACAAAATACTGAACTATTAAAAGGGTATATATATTCATAACTGTCTGTGCAATTTTAATGTTTAAATTTTTGCTGATTTGTATATTAAAATGGATGCATAAATGGCATGGCTTGATGTCTTTTAATTAATGAATAAAATTGGTACTTGGGTTTGTTATTCATTTAAATGGAGTTTTTCTTAAGTTATTTTACCAATTTTATAACTTATTGGAATTTCGAATTTGACTTTGCTTATATAAATTAATAATAATGAAAGAAAATTACTTACAGCTGAGATCTCAGTTGTTGATTATCTTGATCAGTGCCCAGCTGATTCACTAACTGCTTTATTGATTTAACTGAAAAATTTAACCAAAAGATTATTTTATTTTAAAAACCAAAAGAAAGAAACAAATACTTTTTACATGAAAAAGTACCACATACAAAATTACCGATAACATACACATAGTATAATTCCTTACATATATTTTATGCTGAAACTTTCCAAAATTTATTGATATGGATAACAAATCAGAAGTATTGAGCAAGCCTGAAGAGCCAATAATTTTTTTATGGCATCAACTTTGCATCCATCACTAAAATTAAACCACTCAAGCTCCATTATTTTAAATTTATCATTCTCTTTCTCCAACTCCAGGTCCCCAGCCACAACTTATTGTGCATTTACACAAGTTTATGAAACTAATTCTAGGTTATGAAATTTATGAAAGTGAATTTAGCTACTAATTCCATTTATTATTACTAATAATCACAAATATAAAAAATATGTGGCAAGCGGCACCAGCAAATCTGTGCTCTGGACCTCTGGCTCAAACTGAAGCCTTGTGGCTCCATGGTTCGCACTTCCAGCATCTGATCTGCAACATAGTATCTTAGCCTAGGTTTCAACAAGATATTAATAAATAAATAACAATTTCCCTCCAAATTTTACTCTTAATATCAATTCCAAGCCAATTCAATACAGTTCTTGAGTAAGAAGAGTTTTAAATAAAAAAAATAAAATGCAGTCTTTTTTAGTAACTTCTAAAAAGGACCGCAATCCCTACCATTACATGAAGTTAACATGCAATTAAAATTGTAAATTAAATTATTTACAATTACAAATGAGTAAACAAATGGAAGAGAGAAAAAGATTTAAAAAAAATATATATATATATATATATATATATATATATATATATATATATATATATATATATATATATATATATATATATATATATATATATATATATATATATATACACTACATTAAATTTTAAACCTCTGGCTTACCATTCTGAGATATTTTCTGAATATTGGAGCCTATATTATGAGAAAATTTATGCAGTTCAGAGCTACCTTGACCTCCTCTTTGATATGGGGATCCTCTATTTACATCCATTATTAAACAAAATATCACGTATTATTATATTAAATACTTAAAATTTTTGAAACTTTTATTTCTTAAAGCATACTAAAAAATAAATAAATATAATATATATATATATATATATATATATATATATATATATATATATATATATATATATATATATATATATATATATATATATATATATGGAAGCAATATATTCATGTCACATATTTTAATTTGTTGTATTATTATTATTACGCAATGATACATCTAACATTCATGAGGTTAAGCCTATTTCCTGGCCATTTAAGTCCAGGTTAGGTTAAGTCAAACTGTTAGATTTTAGAAATTTGGTAAATTTTTAAAATCTAAAAAACTAGTTTGACAATGTAATCTGGACTTAACGGGTAAAAGTAACCTAACAGACAGTAAATAGGCATAACCTCACAAACATTGGACATGTCAGTGTGTGTAAAAAAAAAAAAAATACAATAAATTAAAAAAAAAAAAAAAAAAAAAAATTATTTCAAAAATAATATATATATATATATATATATATATATATATATATATATATATATATATATATATATATATATATATATATATATATATATATATATATATGGTATAATATGGTAATAGGCCTGTATCCCACAGCAACATTCCATCTATCAGTTAGGACTGAGCCACAAGGCAAACTTCAGACATTCAGGTTATGATAAGTCAAAAACTAAATAATAATAATAATAATAATAATAATAATAATAATAATAATAATAATAATAATAATAATAGGTATAAATGAAAAGAAAGCTAAATAATAATAAGACAAATATAAAAAATTTGCATTGATATATTGATATTTCTATATATTGATATTTCTATATATCAAAGGTCTGACTTCTTAACCTTTACCATATATATATATATATATATATATATATATATATATATATATATATATATATATATATATATATATATATATATATATATATATATATATATATATATATATCAAAATTTGTTATTATGCATGGTTTCTCTCTTACCTAGTATTTAGTAGTTATTTCATAATATAAACTGGAAATGTAATATATATACGATATATTGAAGAAAAACAATAAAATTGGGTTAGAAAATCAAATTCAATAAATTTAAAAATAGTTAAAGTACTAAAAATCCTATCATATAATAATTTGGTCAACTACAAAGAATGTGCCTATAACTTATAACAATATCACAAGAATTATCAAAATTAAAACATTATTGCTAGATATATATTTGAAATATTTAAAAGAACATTTTAAATTTTTTTTGTTTATATATTTTTTTTAATTTAGGGGTAGGTCTATTTGCTGGCTGTTACGTGTACATTTACTCTTTAAGTCAAACTAATTTGTTAAATTTAATAATTTATATACCTATATTTGCATCAATATAGTTTTTGATTATTTTCCTCTGCCCAATTTCTACATCATTTTGTCAGAGTTGTAGATAAAAACTAAGCTTTATGATATACAAAATCTATTTTCACTACCTTAAGTACATTTTAATTTATCAAATTCAATTTTCTTCAATATATATTACAATTCCAGCTTATATTTTTCAATAACAACTAAATTCCAGGAAAGAGATGAACCATGCACATTTACCCAAAATTCTTTTACATGCTATTGCTTATGAGATATATATATATATATATATATATTAACTTCTTGCAATATTAAAAATTATTACAGCTAGAATTCATCAGTTTTGGTAACCATGGCTTTACAAATTTTATTTAATCAGATACAAAGGCCATAATCAATCTTATTTGAATTAAATATATTTTTATTGATGAAAAGTGATTATTTGTTAGTTAAATAAATAAGTTAAGTCTCTCCAGATAATAATTAGGGTTTAATTTTTATTTTTATTATATTTTCTGTGTTCTGAACCAGTCTAATATTTCATATTTGAATCAAGTAATTATGCCTTGGTTTTTAAGTCAAATTCCACTAGAATCATTTTATTCTGAGTAATCAGGTATATATTAAGAATTAAAAAAAAAAAAAAAATTAGATAAGATTTCATGCTTTCCTATAAAAACTATTAAAACTTAGAAGAAAAATTTGAAATAAGCTTCAATGAACAGATCAAAATTTAAATTTAAGGCAGACCACTCAAAGAAATTGACATTTGAGTTGACAGACTCTTCTACCTTTATTTTCCTAAGGTTATTCTTATCAACACCAACCATACTGTATCCAACAGGAAGAATTTTGCCTGGAAATATATAAGCATTTTGCATCAATATTTTATCCATTCGCTACAAACCTCACCGTCTAAAAACTTTGTTACCGAAATCAATAGGAAAATTGAAAAATCCTGAAGTTACTTGTGGTGTCTGTCAGAGTCTTTGGAAATAAGAGTCAAAAGAAATTTCTGCAACTAAAGGTTAAGAAATAACATTAGGAACGGCAGGCATAACAGAGTTAGCACGAGACAAAATAGTGAAAAAAAAAAAAGAAAAATTTTCACAAACGTAGAGATACGCGATATATCAGAAAACTGTTATATCAAGAACTTAACCGCAAAGCCATAAAACTATTAAAAATTAAAAACCTTATTACTCATACATACAGGAACATAGCAAGATTCCAGCCAATCGGCATTAGTACTGCGCTCACAGGCTGTGCTGCGCTTCCGCAGCTGTGGCGATACTGCTAATATGTATATATATAGTTGCCAAATTTAGCTGCTTTGTTCGGAAAATAAAATTCTTATAACAATAATTACAACAGAAACATAAATCACAATTAATTAAAATATCGGCATTTCTATATATTCTTCGTAACATATATAACTTTTGTTATGCTCACTTGATTTAAAACCTGGCATGAAATTATTTTTAAATATAAACTTCAAATTGTTATCGCAAGAAATTAAATGAAATATTTATTTTACAAATGAACACTATAAGGACACCTGTCAGAAAGGTTTAATATGATTTATGATATAAAAATAGTTGTTCTGCTTTGATTGTATAATTCTTCCCCTAAATTAAAGAATAAAAATAATCCTTATTTTGTATTTACTTTCTTACGTTATCTTTATAGCTTGCCATCTAATTGCATTCAGATACTGGATAAAGACTGGGTTTTATACAGTAGTTTCCAATTACTATTAATTCTTAAACCATATCTTTCTTATTATATACATTATTTATTATTTAATATTTGAAGCAAATTAAATTAATTTTTAACCAGGTAAATTTCTTTATTTAAATCTTTTAAGGTTAAATGCAAAACTTCTTCATATGTTCTAAATAGATACTTATATTGGCAAATCTAACTCATTTTGCAAAATATTTATATAAAAAAATACTTTTTTACCTTTGTATAATCTTTTGAGAGAGAGAGAGAGAGAGAGAGAGAGAGAGAGAGAGAGAGAGAGAGAGAGAGAGAGAGAGAGAGAGAGAGAGAGAGAGAGAGAGAGAGAGAGAGAGAGAGAGAGAGAGAGAGAGAGAGAGAGAGAGAGAGAGAGAGAGAGAGAGAGAGAGAGAGAGAGAGAGAGAGAGAGAGAGAGAGAGGTTCTTCATAAAACCTGTACTCTTGAATACGAATTCTTATATGAAAAATTAGAATTAATCAAATAAAACAAGTCTTTCTATTTTCAAAGTATCGTTGGCTTCTTTAAAAACTATTTCACTATTGTATATACTTTTATCTATAGTTTAGCTTTCTTTTATATTAAATATTCTTTCATAAGGTATATATATATATATATATATATATATATATATATATATATATATATATATATATATATATATATATATATATATATATATATATATATATATATATATATATATATATATATATATATATATATATATATATATATATATATATATATATATATATATATATATATATATATATATATATATATATATATATATATATATATATATTTCTTTTTATCGATGGGGCTCTTAACAGTTTGGCATCAAACAAGCCGGTTTTCAAATTTCCTTCAACTCGTTTTGACGCTTTAACAAAATGTAAGTATTTTGTTCGTTATAAGATTTCAAAGTTCTGAATTCAATGTATGAAGTAATTTTTATTTTCACTTCCTTTCAATTGATTCTTCTGCTCAAAATATACCTCTAAAAAGTTCTGAATTGTTACTCTATAATTCAGAACCCTTCAAAGACTACAATTCTTTGGACACGTATATTAAAGGTCCAATATATAGATTTCATTTACACTAGGATATTTATTTCAGATCAAACGTAATAACTAGCTAAATTCAGCTGTTGGTTATTATACTTCGAAGCTATTAAATTAATTCATTTCTAACTTTTGATGGAAAAAGTTAAATAGTTGATACTATATGAAGGGTAAGGTAAAGAAATGAAAGTAAGCCTAAACCTATTTAAAATTTTGATTGATTAAAATCAATTTAATATGCAGATTCTTTAATTATTAAAGACTTCACAAATCTATTTATTATTATATCAGCTTAAGAAAAATCGCTAGTGTCTATGACCAGGTTGACAACTTAAGAGAGTAAACAGATATTTTATCAGCAATATTAAAAATCACAAAATAAATTTGCAAATGTATAGTACGATTAATTGGAATAAAAGAAAAGGTGTACATATAGTTTGTATATTGTACAACGTACTACAATTACATCCATTTACTAGCCCAGCAATATAAAGTTAAAATGATAAGATTTTTTAAAATTCAGAACTTACCTTTGCTCATCAGCAATTGTATTACCCAATATATTTAATACAATTAGCTATATATGCTTATTCTTACTTTTAAATTGTTCATCACATCCTAACATGATAAAACTGCAATACTCTTCTACATAATTTTAATTCGAAACACTTTTATACTTCTATACAAACTTCAAACATCGTTTCAATAACGATGGAACTTAACATAAATTACATCGGTTTTAAAATTCTACATTCCCCCTAACACAATTTCCTTTAAGTATTAACTCGAATATTTCTCCCTTTAATCTATAACTATCACAAACTATTCTACATTTACAGTACTGCACAAAGGTATAAATTATAATTGGGTAATTAATAACTATTCAAACATTTTCAATAAAAAAAAAAAAGTAATATTTAGTCATCCCTTTCGGTTCACTGTAGTTATGGTAAAGCTATAACATTGCTCAGCAAGTTGGAAAGGATGACAGTATAGTGAAAACACTGACAAAATTACTCGGTATACCATATCTTAAAAGATTTAAGTGTATGAACAATAATAATGCTTTTAGTTAAAAGTTAGAATATTCAAGTTATAACCCAACTTAGCATCAACATCAGTAACACTAATAATAATAATGAAAAAACTGAAAAGATAAGAATAAAATACTTTTATTATTTAAAAATCTACTATATATATATATATATATATATATATATATATATATATATATATATATATATATATATATATATATATATATATATATATATATATATATATATATATATATATATATATATATATATATATATATATATATATATATATATATATATATATATATATATATATATATATATATATATATATATATATATATATATATATATATATATATATATATATATATATATATATATATATATATATATATATATATATAATAACAATAGTTTATTCAATATTTATGTTTCCATTACAAAGGAACATTACTAGTTGAATCAAATCATTTTAATGAAGGAATAAAAGTGTAGAATTAAATATTTTGAAACAAAGAAAAGGTTAATATTTTTCTTTTGTTTTGATCTTCAACACAACTACTTTACTTGGCTTCTAACAACCGGTTAGGCTCAAGTTTAAGATCCGCAACCTTGTAGTAACTCAATTTGAATTTTCTTCCAAGACCTTAACATGAACGCAAAAGAGATCAACAATAAAAAATTTTTACAAACATTTCCAAAAGTTTTAACAATAATGAAAATGTTTTATGCAGGGTCGTATCAATGATTCAATTTCTTTTACCTCTAATTCTCAAAACATTTAATAAGACCACAGAAAAGTTTTTTTACCAAAATTTTGACAGGAGTGGAGAGGTCTTAATGACAAACAACATCAGACTTCAAATGTATTACGTTTTAGGCCTTATGGGAAAATTTACAAATGATTTTAAATAAAAGTTTAACAAGGTTTATATATATATATATATATATATATATATATATATATAATATATATATATATATATATATATTATATAATAAAATTTTATTAAATAAATAAATAAAAAAAATAATAAAAAAAAATTTAATAATATTAATAATAAATAATAATAATAATAATAATAATAATAATAATAATTAATAATATAAATAATAATAAATTTTAAAATTAAAATTCAAAAATAAAATTATAGAATAAAGGAAATTGAAATGAAAAAAAGAAATAATAATTAATAATAATAATAATAATAATAATAATGATGATGATGATAATAATGATGATGATGATGATGATGATGATGATGATGATGATGATGATGATGATGATAATAATAATAATCCACATAATTAACAATTCTATTAACAATTTTAAAAAATCTCCAACTTGGCCTCCACACACTGAAGAACTTAATTTGCACAATGATACTACTACTAATAATAATAATAATCATGGTAATAATACCTGTAAAGGGTTCGACAGGTTGAATGTTATCTTCAGGGCTTGGTTCCCGAGTTATAATTTCCGTCTCTTCTCTACCATCACTATCACGATATTTTCTCGTTTCCTCAATCACCTTTATATAAAAAATTTGTAAAATAAATCCAAAGAAATCTATTTTTAACGTCTAATTAGCTATATGGGAATAAAAAAATTAAATAAAATTTTAACAATTAATAAATTTTACAAATAAATGAAGGTTATTATTAAAAATAAATGAATTCAAGATGTTCCAACCATCAAGTTTATAGAAACAGGAAAGGTGGTCTAACCCCCCCTTCCCCTCTCTTATAAGATTTTGATAATCATTTAAAAGTAATATGGTCGTCGTACATCTCATCTCACTCATTCAACCAAATCAATTCAAGACGAAAATTATAGAACATATCCACACATACATGAGAAAAATTCATGGTTAGATTCCTACAGAAAGTAACATTTCAATACATTCATAACAGAAATGATAAATAATATAAATATAGTGAAAGAGAGCCACGTTATAACAAAGAATTCTTTAAAGAATGGGAAATAATTTTTAAAAATAAAATTCTAAATATTCCTTCTAGAGTATATTTAATTAAATCTCACTCTTTCTATTACAAATTTAATACTACTTTCAAGATAATTTGTAAGAAAAGCATCAATCAAATAGATTAATGTGTATCATGAAATTTTAGTAGTTCTTTCACCTAGTCTCCCTTGCGATTGATTGAGAATGAATGGAATTGGAAATTTCTTTCTATATTGTTATTTATAAATACAGAAAGAAATTTTTAAAGTACCCACAATAGAAACCATCCTAAAGAGAGAGAGAGAGAAGAAAAAAAAAAAAAAGTCCTAATAATAATCCGCAATAGTTTTGCAATTTTGCGGAAAAAAAATCCTATAAGAATTTGAAAATCTATTATACAGTATATAGAAAGCCATACCATAACCATTGCAATATTCTTTTTTTAATACAAAAAAAACAAACTGATTTCGATTGTAAGAAAATCAAATTCTATCAGAGATTATTTCATCTAAATTCTGTTTCACACATCAGTAAATTGCTTATTCATCTTGGCATTTCTTAAAGTCTATGCAATATTCACTTACTCCGTCAGGACGGCGAATACGAACGATAGAAGTTGATTTAAATCGTGAGGTAGAGGCTGAAGGTGGCGTTAATGAAGGAGACTCTTTAAAGGTGTGCGATTCTGCTTTATTTTCATAGGAAGGAGGATCCTTCAATAAAGAAGCTATTTCTTTTCCACTAGAATAAATAATAAATAATAATAATAATTTTTATTATTATTAGTACCCTAAATTTAAAAAAAAACAAAAAAAAAACTGAAAACAAGTAAAATTCAACTTTTTTTTTTTTTTCCTTAGGAAAAGTTCACATCTGGAATTCAAAATTCACATAAGCAATCTAGATGATACTACTACTACTACTACTACTATTAATGAAAATATTTTAAATAATTATACAAAAATAATGACAATATAAAATATCTAATAAAATAAAAAGGTATATAAAAAATACCTAGATTCATCGAGGTCTCTGTCTTTCTTCTCGTCACCTTTATGAGGTCCTGGTAAAATCGATGGCATATGAGGAAAATTTGGAAATTGTGACCATGTGGAATACCTTTTATATATATATATATATATATATATATATATATATATATATATATATATATATATATATATATATATATATATATATATATATATATATATATATATATATATATATATATATATATATAGAATTTTAAAGGATTATTATATTATTATTTAATACCTTCATCACCAAAAAAATCCAAAATTGAAGAGCCTTGAACTTTCAAACATTTCATCCATCATTCTGAAGATTGATTCAAAGCCTCCATCATGAAAGTTTGGAGAAAAGTCTTCAAAGAAATCTTCATTCCTAATTATAATATATATATATATATATATATATATATATATATATATATATATATATATATATATATATATATATATATATATATATATATATATATATATATATTATATATATATATATATATATTAATGTAGCCTTTTTTAATCAGTTTAATATGGCCTTATGAAATAAGAAGGTTCCTCACCCCTGGTGCAGAAAAACTCCTACAGGAAATGCTAAAAATACATATTCTTACATTTGAAAAGAATAAAGAAATTAAGAAATTAAAGTTACATTTTTAATTAAAAACTCTTTCTTTTAATAAAAAATATTAGTAAACATATTAATATTAAAACAAAAGCAACTTTTACCATATAAGGTAAATTAGGCATAAAGTTCAAAATGTTGAGGAATTTCGTTCTGCAGGGTTTTACCTTGAAGGTTTTATTCCATCCCATAATTTTTGTTTTAATTAACATTAGTAATTATTATTTACTCCTCTTAAGGCAAAGTAGAGTACATCTTTTATTTTCCCTTTATTTTTAACTTATTTTCATACACTACGTTTTGCAGCACAACCACATTAAATTTGATCATGATCATAACATTATTTACTCTAGTAGATTATTACCCTCTTCTGGTCTTTTGTCAAAAGAAGTAACAAAAAATAAAATAAAATTAAATATAATAATATATATATATATATATATATATATATATATATATATATATATATATATATATATA
This sequence comes from Armadillidium nasatum, assembly GCA_009176605.1. Classification (NCBI taxonomy): domain Eukaryota; kingdom Metazoa; phylum Arthropoda; class Malacostraca; order Isopoda; family Armadillidiidae; genus Armadillidium; species Armadillidium nasatum. Next base: position 110,539 of record SEYY01014065.1, on the reverse strand, counting down.
TATATATATATATATATATATATATATATTAAAACAAACAATAATAATCTCACCTATCCATACCAAAATCCTCATTTGGATGACTGCCAAAATCCCATATGAATGTGTTTTTATGTCCTTCATTTTGGCCATAAGGGTTTGTAAATCGTTTCTTATTTGGGTCTGGCTTTAAGAGTGAGTCTCGAGGAGATGGTTCCGATGGTTCTAAAAAAATTACAAATCATGTAGAATTTGAAGAATATTTTTAATCTGAAATTACAAGTCTAAAACTCATCCTATAACTATTCTCAAACATTTTGATTAATATCAAAAATGGATATTTATTGAAAATATTAATGGTTACAAAGCATTGATTTAAAAAATTAATTGTTGGATGACATAAGATACAAACTTTCTTTTAAATTTGAGTTCAATCAATTCAATGTATTCGATTTTGCATCTATGGCTATTTTGGAAAATTTACTTAACTGGTGATAATACAAACTGGAATTCTGTTTTCTGTGAACTTAAGTTTATTTATTATAATTTATTAGTACAAAAAATAATTACCATCTGGGAAATTAAAATATATATTAAAATAAAAATTTAATTAACGTTTTTTTAGCTAATATTAATAATACCTACTAAATATACTGTAAATATTAGAATTTATATATTTCACTTTACCTGATGGTACATTAAATTCATCATTTTGATTATCATTCTCAGGAGGAATGAAATTTTCTTTTCTGTAAGAAAATATAAATGGTTTGAAGATGCTAAACACAAAAGAGCTTAAAGGCGATTTATCATCCATTTTTTTTTATTACATGCAACGTATATGTTAAAATTTAATCTGAAAAAGTAAAAGAAAAAATTAGTAAATGAATATACATAATACAAAGTACTCATATTAGAGACCTTTACAGGTCACTTTTTCCACCCACACCTACCCATACACATTGATCTTCTTACATAACCCTCCCATACTTACCTGTAATTTTTAAAAAAAATTTTATCCCACCCATTATTGACCAACTGGGACTCTGGCCAGGGTTGCTTAAAATTCGTAAAGAGGTCAAAAGTACTGAAATTTTAGGTTAAGAAAATTAGATACAATTTTAAATGAGATTATCAATTAAAATTGTATCTAATTTTTATTCGTGTTGAAGACTTATATCAATGGTGAAAAGTATAGATATTCACTACTTGAATAAATGTTATAGGCATCTCTGGGTAAAAATTTTGATTTTATTTGGATTTAGAACCCATTTACTGTGTTCTGTGGAAAAATGGTAAAAATCAGTTAACAGGCCAATATATAAAGAATTACTCAAAATTTATTATTCAATTTAAAATCTCAAGACCATTTAACCCATTCAATTTGATTTTTATCTGAAAAATATTTTAACTATTCATTTAAAAAATCCTTCTGAAATATTGTTATAATCTGTATTGATATAGTAAGATTTTGTCAAATGATTAAAGTACTTCAATATTTAAATTAAAAACCAAACACATATTACATTATCCATTTCCAATATTACTTGTTAAAATGTGCTTAAAAAATAGCATTACTAGTGTAATATTAGTCAATTCTAAGATTCAAAAGATTTCAAGGTTTCACCAAAATGTGAACTTTCACAAGTTTTACATAGGATATTTGTATAAATGGGTATTAAGATTACATAGTAATAACAAGTGGGGTGAAATGTGCAGCAGTATTTTAAGCTACTTAATAATTAAACGATATATTGTTACTAAATTTTAGATATGCTCTAGCAACAAGGTCCTATTTTATGTTTAAACTCACAATCTAAGGTCTAGGCTTATTTCAAAATATATAACATTAAGTTATACATTTATAATTGAAGGTGAAATCAGTTAAAATTACAGTTTTAAATTTTAAAGTAAAACTGGCATATTATACTATGAATTTGCTTTTAATAACAATAAAATTCAAGGGGAACAATTTATTAAGCATCACAATCACTGACACATTTGAGTGAACTTGCTCAAAGTGGAAACTTTCACAAACTTAGAGGATATTACTTTAAAAGATCTTTTTTTAGAAAACCAACACCAGAGGTGAAGAACATTTCTCAAAATTCATAGTATATTAGAAATTATATTTACATTACATCAGCAATTAACAAGACCGACTACCATGACTGATCTCTTGAATATTCTACAGGAAATTATGTTGCATATTCTTTGTACCGATAGAAACGAAGTTATTGAAGTGTCTTTTTAAGGGTAGTCAGATTTTGAAATATTTTGTATACGTTGATTAAAGTGAGCTTAATATTTTTAAGATACGCATAATAAAGATATCTTTTTATATTACGACATTTTAAAATTACAAACCAATAAACATTTCAATTTCGTAAAAGGGTATTATTACAGTAAGTACTAAAAACATCGTATAAAAACTATAAATATAAAAAACTATATAAGCTCACTATTTCATCTATTAGCCAGAAAAACCATTAAAGAAATGAATAGACGCTGAAAGTGGAAATCTTAGAATCAAGAATTTGTGTCAGAATTTTATTGCAAGATTTCTGGTTGAAAATAAAACTAACATGGGTTTACGGAGTTAGATTACAACGATAATTCCAAAAGGCAGTGTCTCTACTACTAAAGAAAGAGAACAAGCAGAGTTAATAAAATAATATTTATTTCTTAATTGAAGAGAAAGAAAATGGAATTCACGTCTCCTTGGAAAGGGAATCATTTCTGTTGAGCGTTCTGCCGATTCCGAAATTCCCCTCATGTTGGAGCAGTATCCATTTAGGAACATAGGAACATAGGAAAAATAGAGACAGTTAGAAGCCACAAGGGCCTATCGAGACTGTCCCAGTCCAAACAAATATTAACTATCAATACTAATACATGCACAAAAACTAGGTCTGTCCTATCCCTAGTTATCAGTTTACTCATGCAAAGATAAAAAATAACACCAAGGCCAGTTTTACATGCAATATTCAATGAACCATCACCCACTACAAAAAAATAAACTGCCAATTAGGCTTGGTCATAGGTTGATCTAAAAATACAAATACCCACCAATTTGGCTTAGTCAAGTTATTCTATATAATACCTAAACTATCCATATATCTATCTAGCCCCTTTTTAAATTTGACAAGAGAATCACAATCAACAATCTCTTGTGGCAAGTCATTCCAAAAATTAACAACTCTATTACTGAAAGAGTACTTTCTTAGATCGAGATGGCATGGCTTCTTTTTAATTTTCTTATCATGTCCTCTAGTTACTCTTCCTTGGTCCACTATAAAGTATTTTTCAATCTCTGTATTACTGCCAGATGCAAATATTTTGTAAACTTGTATCATATCCCCTCTGAGAAATCTCCTTTCAACCGAGAACATTCCTAACTCTTCAACCTCTCTTCATAGCTCTTATTTTCAAAGCCAGAAATCATCCTTGTTGCTCGACGTTGTACTCTCTCCAGCATATCTATGTCTTTTCTTAAATGAGGAGCCCAAACCTGTGCACAATACTCTAATGCTGGCCTAACATAGCTATTGTATAGCTTGCTTATAACCTCTTTGCTCTTGTAAACTACATTGCGATTAATTATACCTAACATCTTATTTGCTCTATTCCTTGCTTCCAAACATTGATCACCCACCTTCAGATTACTGCTAATAATCACACCTAAATCCTTTTCATGCTCCACAGTCTCAAGCCACTCCCCATTCATTTCATAATTAAATCTTTCATTTGAGTAACCTACATGAAGAACTTTACATTTTTTACTATTTTCATTTGCCACCTCTCTGCCCAACCAAGAAGTCTATCTAGATCACTTTGAAGCTTTATGCATCCATCATTATTCCTTACTGAGGTAACCACTTTGGTGTCATCAGCAAACTTAGAAACCTTACATTTAAGGCCTTTGTCTAAATCATTTATATAAATAAGAAACAAAAGTGGTCCCAGCACAGAACCCTGTGGGACCCCACTCTTCACCGTTTCCCATAATGACTTATTTACCATTAAGTAATACACACTGCCTTCTGTTCTTTAACCACTCTTTAATCCAATTGTGTACCATACCATTTATACCACACTGTGACAACTTTTGCATCAACCTAACATGGGGTACCTTATCAAAAGCTTTGCTAAAGTCTAAATATATAACATCAACTGGATCACCCCTGTCTATACATTCAGTAATATATTCCATAAATTCTAGTAGATTTGTCTGACATGATCTACCCTTTCTAAAGCCATGCTGGGAGTTATATAGTATCTTGTTATCATCTAAATGCTTCTCTATATGACTTTTCAGTAACTTTTCCAAAATTTTCACGACAAGAGATGTTAAACTAACTGGCCTATAGTTCCCTAAATCTTCCTTACTACCTTTTTTAAAAATGGGCACCACATATGCCGTTTTCCAGTCTTCAGGTACCTCTCCAAAAGCAATAGATCGCTTAAAAATCAAATACAGTGCCTTTGCAATACTGCTACTCCCCTCTTTTAGAATTCTACCATATACACACCATCTGGACCCGCTGCCTTATTTGGGTCAATATGTTCTAGTAAAGTTTTAATTTCATTTAACTCAATTTCAAATGCTTCACACCTATTCATTACATGTATACTAGAACTATTAGTCTCTAAACTGCTATCCAACCTTTCCTCAGTAAACACTGATGCAAAATAAGCGTTGAAAATATTAACCAATTCCTTATCTGAACTTACTAAATTTCCATCAATTTTAATTGGGCCAATTTTCTTATCCTTGCTTTTAAATTTATAAAAACTAAAAAACTTTTTCAGGTCTTTATTACTGTTTCTTGCCAAATTAATTTCTGCCATTCTCTTTGCTCTTCTTATTGACTGGTTAAGTTCATTCCTAATTCTCTTATAATGTTCCAAATCTTCCACCCTGCTCCTACCTTTGAATATTTTAAAACATCTACGCTTTTCACTGATTTTCTCTTTTATCTCTCTACTCCACCAATTAGGTTTTCTATTTGCCACCCTAATGGATTTATCTTTAAAACACACAGACTGAATGGAAGACAATATTTCCTTGAAGTATTCCCACATGATGAAACAATTCTGACCATCAAACTCCTTATCCCAGTCAATTTCATTGAGCATTGCTCGGAATTTGCTAAAATCTCCGTTTCTGAAATCTAATATCTTTTCCCTATTGACTTGCAATTTGGCCCAGACCTCATATTCCAGTTAAATCTTAATAATATAGTGATCACTAGCTCCTAAAGTCTCCCCAACTTCGATATCATTCACCATATTCTCATCATTTGTTAATATTAAATCTAACAATGCCGCATGCCTTGTCGGTTCTTGGACCATCTGACTCAAAAAGTTGTATAGAATACAATTTACAAATACTGAACTTCTATTAACCATGCAACTCAAAGTATTCCACTCAATGTCTGGAAAATTAAAATCACCCATAATGACTACCCCTTTTGCATTATTTTCACACGCTACTTTGATTTCCTTCACCATATCTTCATCTAATACTTGACTCTGATCAGGAGCTCTATAAAATGCT
>SEYY01014065.1:70000-72500 GCA_009176605.1 Armadillidium nasatum | reverse complement strand
TTAAAAAAAGAAACGAAAAGTTTTTCTTATTAAAATAGGAGTAAAAGTAAAAAGGAATTAATAAACGCTCAAATAATTATTGTGTGATAAAATTCACGAAGGGAAAAATCTGTTATTGAGGGAAACATTTTATTTAAGGGAAAGTTTAATTTTTATTTTTTAATTTTTTAATTTTTTTAATTTTTTAAATTTTTTTTAAAAAAAAAAAAAAAAAAAAAAAAAAAAAAAAAAAAAAAAAAAAAAAAAAAAAAAAAAAAAAATTAAGAATATATATATATATATATATATATATATATATATATATATATATATATATATTATATATATATATATATATATATATATATATATATATATATATATATATATATATATATATATATCATCCAACCCGGTAGGCTGGCCCCTGTTGGGTGCTACTCCTCCAGAATCTTCTTCACGCATTTCTGCCCTTAAACATTCGGTTCTCTTCCACTTCTTCCAGTGTCTTGCTCCTTCGTTGTATGGCTTTCACCACCGCCTCCACCCATTTCTTCCTCGGTCTTCCAACCAGTCTCCTTTCTTCTGGTCTACATTATATCATCATTCTCAACCTCTCTCACTCCTCCATTCTCTTCACGTGACCAAACCATCTCAACTGGTTTCTTTCTATGCACTCCAAAATTGATTCCACCCAAGCATGCATACATGCTCTCAATAGCCGTTGTTAATTTCTCCGGAGTTGTTAGTTAGTAACATTCTAATTGCCTTTCTCACCTCTTCTATCTGAATCAATCTGACTTCTTCAAGTCCTTGTCTTTCTGGGGCGCCTCCACTAATTCCACCCTCTCCTCATCCTCTTCCTGCATTTCATTAAATCTTCAAAATATTCTCTCCATCTTTCCGCTACCTTTGTCTCCTCTCGAAGTGTGTCTCGAGTTCTTTACTTGCTTTCATGTTCTAAGCTATTCCATATATAAGTTTTCTTGTCCTCTTCATATCCTTTTTCAATTCTCTTCCTATTCTGATCCTTGTGGAATCTTTATTTCTTATTTTCACATTTTCTACATGATTTCTTGCTCTCACATAGTCTCTTCTACCTTCCTCTGTTCTTGTCTTCATCCATTTCTTATATTAATTGTTCTTTAGTTTCTATTGATTAACCTCCTCATTCCACCACGCTGTCCTCTTCCTAATTCCTCCTCCCATTTTCTTCTTTCTCATTATTTCACTTGCAGCTCCATCTATTTTTTTTCTAAAGACTTCCCAGCTTTTTTCCACAGTTTCCTCTTCTTCTATTTTCCTTTCAAGTTCCTGGGTATTTCTATCATTAAATTCTTCTGTAATTCCTCCCTCCCTCAGGGAGGGAGGAATTACAGAAGAATATCAAACAGTATATCTTTCTTACTTTCCTCCTTGGTTTCTTCCCTGCCTTACACCTCAATTTCCCCAGTACCATTCTATGGTCCGAATCTAGGGATATTGTGGGCTCACTTTTCACATCCTCGAAGATTCTCTTGTCGTTGGTCAGCATCATGTCAATCATTGACTTCTCCGTGTAACTCTGTTCTTCTGTGCTCCATCTATACCACGTCCATTTCTTGCTATCTTCTTGTTTGAAAAAAGTGTTTATCATTGCCATACCGTTTCTTATGGCAAGATCTATCAGATGTTCACCTTCAATGATTCTCTCTCTCACTATTATTATTATTATTATTATTATTATTATTATTATTATTATTATTATTATTATTATTATTATTATTATTATTATTATTATTATTATTATTATTGCTATTATTATTATCTCAACTGGTTTCTCCTTGGAGAAATTACTTGGAATTTCGTAGTTTTGGCGTGAAAAAATATTTTTTGACAAATTTGTAAAACTCGATTGTTTTGCGGCGAAAAATATTATTGAAAAAAATTTAATTTTGAAAAATTTTGATAGTTTAGGCACATAAAATGTTTTATTGAAAATAAAATTATTTTCAAAAAATTGTGGTTGGTTTGGCTAAAAAAAATTTTATTGAGGAAAAAATGATTGTTATTGGCTTGAAAAAAATTTTAGGAAAAGAAACTTTTAATAAGGAAACAAATTGATTATTTTGACTTGAAATTTTTTTATTAGAAGTATAAAATTAATTATTATAGCACGATAAATATTTTAGGGAAAAAAATGTAATAAGGAAAAAAAAAATTTTTTTGGCGCGAAAATTTAGCTAGAAACATTTCATTTCCAATTTTGGCGGGAAAAATATCTCAAAACATTTATACAAATAAACTCTTAGTGTCAAATTAAAAGAAAACATTTCTGAAATTAATAAATTTTCAGGGATATTTTAATAATAAAAATAATATAAAATATCGGAAAATTTTAAATCAATTAAAAATCAAATTTCTAAATCATTTAAAAAAATTTAGTTTATTTTTAACATTTGAAAAGAAAGAAAATATGCAATGAAATTCGAAACAATTATTATTATTATTATTATTATTATTATTATTATTATTATTATTA
>SEYY01014065.1:65000-67500 GCA_009176605.1 Armadillidium nasatum | reverse complement strand
AAGGTCACAGAAGTCCTTCATCAACATCCCAAGATCCTTTGGCTTTTATTTCTCATACATGTTTAGATTTCTGGGGGGAGGTGACAACCCTAAAAGTCAATCTGGGGTTCTGTTCTATCTTGTATTACCATTAAATTATGGTATTTAGTCTCTAAATACGCTGTCCACGACAACAATGCTAAGTTGCCACGTCCCACACGACTCGAAATAGGAGGATATATATATATATATAATATATATATATATATATATATATATATATATATATATATATATATATATATATATATATATATATATATATATATATATATATATATATATATATATATTGGTTTAGTCTTTAATTGGCCTGAAATACTTCGCGCATACTCATTTGCATTTGGAAGATTTTTTATCTTCGTTTTTTTTTTTTTTTTTTTTTTTTTTTTTTTTTTTTTTTTTTTTCCTGTTACATATATTTACTATTTAGATCCGTTTTTTTAAAAAAAAAAAAAAAATTAAAAGTTTTAATTAATTAATGTTATTTTAATCAACTTTCTTTTCAACTATTTTTTTTTGTTTTTGTTTTTGTTTTGGTAAAATTTAAAAAATTTAAAAAATTGGTTTTTGATTTGCTTTAATAATTATATAATATATATATATATATATATATATATATATATATATATATATATATATATATATATATATATATATATATATATATATATATATATATATATATATATATATATATATATATATATATTTTTGTGTGTGTAATTTTTTCCTTTCTGTAATAAATAATATTGTAGTTAGTTATTTTCATATATTAATATTAGATTTTCTAATTATAATCATTAGAAAATACTAATAAAATTTGTTAAAATTATTTTCATTGATTTATTTATTCGTTTTTTTTTTTTTTTTTTTTTTTTTTTTTTTGAGTTCAAGTTTCAAATTAGTCAAGTTCGGATTGTTTTAGTTTACTTATGTTGTGAATATTTACATTTACGTAAGCCGCAGCACGTGTGTCCGTGTGTGTACTTATTCTTCTTAGCAGGTTTGCAGATGGAGTCGCAAACAAAAGTTTTCTATACTCACATTAAAAATGTCCGTGACATTTTTCTAATATTAAACCTGTCAAATAAAACACTTTCTAATCCTAAACATAGCCTTTTACTTTTGTCTGAGATCCAGATATCTAATTATCTAAGGAAAAAAATTGTAATATACCTAACTGCAGTTTATATTTTTTTATATATTTGCCTTTAAGAAGCGATAAGTCTATGCCTATAAAAAAATAAAAAGAGAAAAAAAAGAAAAAAATAATTAAAACTTCTCTAATCCATTTTACATTTTCTTGAAGATTTTTTCTTCAAATGTTCTTTGGTTTAAAATCTGATTTTCTTCTGCTGGGATTTTATCATTTTTTAGAATGGATTTTGACTATTTCACTAAGGTTGTGTATTTTTGGGATGAACTACAAGTTTGTTGAGTTGTTCTTATACTGAAATTGTAGAGGAGCCCAAATTAGTAGCTTCTCAATGACCTGAATCATTTACGGAGAAATTCTATTCATATTCCGGATAGTTTTAACCAACTCTTTGAACTCTCTTGACATACGCCTCACTGCTAATTCTCCTTGACATTTTCTTTTCTATCGGTTAGTCTTTCCACAATTATAAAAGCCTTAAATTTAATGTTTCTCTTTAACAGCTTTTGCAGATTTTATCTTTTAGTATAGTAAATTAACTAATTATTGTAACTCTGCTTACTGTCAGTGATAATTATCCTTATTACTTCTGCTTTGACAGTAAGATGTTAATCGAAGTTAACCATAGTGTTAACCGAAGAGATATTGTGTCAGCAATCGATATTCTGTGGACAAGTTAATCCTTCTTTAGTTAAATTTTTTCTCCTCAAATTCCACCGATCTATCGGACTTGCTCTCGTTCCACTCAGACAAGCGACATTTAGTATTGTAAATGAAAAAAAAAAACTCGTTCTCCTACCACTCGTACTAATTTTTATTCACTTAGGTTTCGCTCCAGGGATATTATTCGACAGGTTCAAATACTTTCATTAAATGAAAGTGCGCCGACCACTTTAGTACTCCTTTTGCCAAATATATCTGGCCTTTTGCCAAAAAATATCTCCGATAACTTTTGCAAATCTACCTTTGTTTCAGGAACACTTCACAATGTTCTTATCACTTTCGACAGCTTTAATGTATCTACTGTGGACCACAACAAGGAAAAAATATTTCATTCCAACATAACCAAAAAAAAAAAAAAAAACCTGAACTGGAAACCACATCAAGTACTATAGTTACAATAGAAATTCAAAAGAACAAGTTTAATTAATTCCGCTTAGGTTGCAAGAATACCATTTTCTTCCTTAGAATTATTATGTTACATTTCATTCCACCTTTCTAAGGTCTACTACTTATACACTACAACAATTTTTATTTTTTTTTTTTATTTTACAGATTACCACCGCTCGTGGATCAAGCCCT
>SEYY01014065.1:60000-62500 GCA_009176605.1 Armadillidium nasatum | reverse complement strand
TATATATATATATATATATATATATATATATGTGTATGGACACACTCCCTTCATCTATTTTTCCCAACTTCCTATGACTTACACACCTTCAAACGCCGTGTATCAGGACATGTCGTCCTTTAATTTGACCATTTTTCCTTTTCCTCCTAACTCTGGTGAAAAATTTAGTAGGCCTCTGACATTTGCCCACTAGAGGTGAAATAATATATATATATATATATATATATATATATATATATATATATATATATATATATATATATATATATATATATATATATATATTATATATATTATATCTAGCACTGTCCATCACAGAGGGTGGTGAAGGTTACCGTTTGTGAAATTTTTAATAATATATATTTTAATAATATATATTTTAAGATTGAAATTGTAAAACCCATTCTATCCAAATGTGAAGATTTTCCATATTTTCTTTTCTTTTAATTTAAAAAACAAATTCCTGACTTGGCCATTTTTCCTTTTTTTAATAATTTGTTAAATGATTTTCCTTCTAATTTCTATTCTCTATCATTCTTTCCTTTTCTACTTCTTTCACTTTCTTCTTTTTCTTATTTCAGTTTTAGGACTTCTTCTGCTCATCCTAAGATATTTACCTCCAACAATCTATCTTTATCAGTTTGAAAAGCACATACATTTGTTAAGAAGAATATGATTAACATATAACTCACCTACCCATGTATATTAATTTAAAATTCATTTTAAATCTCTGTTTCTTTCATAATTTTAAAAGGGTTTTTCTTCAATTTTATTTTAACCCTTTTTTAAACTACCACTTATACTATAAATTTTACTGTTCATCACCCCATCTTGCATTTAAATCGTCCAAGATAAACACTTTATCATTCATATACTACAAGAACTCGTAAATTTTTTAAAGTTCCTCCTGAAACATTTCCCTATTCGCCTCTTCATTATTACTAAATTCAGGGTCAACTGTACTCGCTGTAATATCTTTTTTTTTCTTTCTTTAATTTTATTTTAATGCACTGTAACATTGAACTAAATAATTCACTTTCCTTCCTATATTTACACCATTCATTTTTTCATAATTATTGCTACATCTCTAGGTATATATAGCTCTAACTCTCATTTTCACTCCTGATAACAATCACTCGTAGCCAACAAACCTTTTATTTTAATACTTCAATTTAATCTTAGTCTTTTGTTTTATTCCTTTGTCTTTTCCTTTCAGATTAGTCTTACTTCTTGTCTCTTGTCTGCATCCTTCATATCTCTAACATTTAAGTAAAGGACTTTAATAATTCCGCCTTTATTTCCTTGTTTTATAGTTTTTCCATTGGTACCTCCTTGACTAAAGCTGTTTTAAGGAAGACAAATAAACTGTCAAGAAAGGTTTTACGACCTGTCTAAACCCCTTGTTGTCAAACAGATTGAAAATGTGATCTAATTCAATAAGAAAAGCCTCGAGTGTTTGACAATAAATTAACAAAATTATGCAATTCAAATAATTTTCTCAGCATTTTAAAGTATCAGGAATAAAAATAATGCTATTAACAGCTAAGACTATACACACACACACACACACACACACACACACACACATATATATATATATATATATATTATATATATATATATATATATATATATATAATATATATATATATATATATATATATATATATATATATATATATATATATATATATATATATATATATATATATATATATATATATATATATAATATATATATATATATATATTCTTCTTCTTCCTCTTTCTTACTCTATTTTTATGTTCTCTTGCTCTCTCTTCCAGTCACTTTCTTTTTCTCTCTTTCTTTCTTTCCATCTCTCTTTGACCTTTCTCTCTCTCTTTATCTATCTCTCTCACTCTTTTTCTCTCTCTCTTGGTCTTCCTCCATTTTTTTATTTCTCTCTCCCCCTCTCTCTCTCTTCCCCCTCTTTTCTCTCTCTCCCTCCTTCCTCTCTCTCTCTCTCTCTCTCTCTCTCTCTCTCTCTCTCTCTCTCTCTCTCTCTCTCTCTCTCTCTCTCTCTCTCTCTCTCTCTCTCTCTCTCTCTCTCTTATTGTAGAGATCTTGAAAATAGAACGCAAAGAAATTTCCATTTTAGAATCTTGCATTACAAACATCAAAAATACGGAAGAAAAGTTTTGCTATTCCAATAATACGAGTAAATTTAAAAATTAAAAAATTAAAAAAAAAAAAAACATAAGACAAAATTGTTATTAATCGTTATTATATTATTATTATTATTTTTATTATTATTATTATTATTATTATTATTATTATTATTATTATTATTATTATTATTATTATTATTATTATTATTATTATTATTATTTATTATTATTATTATTATTATTATTATTATTATTATTATTATTATTATTTATTATTATATTTATTATTATTATTATTATTATTATCATTATTATTATTATTGTTATTTTTTATTATTTTTATTATTATAATTATTATTATTATTATTGT
>SEYY01014065.1:45000-47500 GCA_009176605.1 Armadillidium nasatum | reverse complement strand
TAATATATATATATATATATATATATATATATATATATATATATATATATATATATATATATATATATATTATCACTTCTGTTGGGCAAGGGTGAGAAGCCTACTAATTTCTACCACAGTTGGGAATACCGTAAATCTAGCCTAGTCAAAGGCCGACATGCCCAGATACACAGCGTTTGAAAGTGTGTAAGTCAAAGGAAGTTATGAAAACAGATAAAGGAAGTTTGGTCCAGACTTTACCAAGATTACATGTAAGATTGAGCATAGGTGTTAAGTTTGGGGTCAGAGAATTGGACAGAGAAATAATGAAACTGTCCAGAAAGGCGTGTTGCACGAGCCATTCTCAATGGAGGAGGTATGCGTGGGAGAGTTCAGAAGAACAGTGTTCGTTGTAATAACCATAATGCAGAGAGAGAGAGAGAGAGAGAGAGAGAGAGAGAGAGAGAGAGAGAGAGAGAGAGAGAGAGAGAGAGAGAGAGAGAGAGAGAGAGAGATAGATAGAGAGAGAGAGAGAGAAAGTAACGCAACAATTTGACGAGCAGAGAGACTGGAGAAAATGTATTTCTTTTATTTTTTTTCTTTAAGTATCTGATTTGAAGTTAAAAATTCCTCTTGTTTAAATTTTTGTTTTTATTTTCTTTTTTTTTGCTTCTTCTCTAGTAGTAGTAGTAGTAGTAGTAGTAGTAGTAGTAGTAGTAGTAGTAGTAGTCATGGTTGTTGTTGTTGTTGTTGATGATGGTGGTGGTGGTGGTGGTGGTGTCGCTATTGTTGTTGCTATTTCTACAGTAGTATAAATATCACTCTTCATATTTTTCTTTTGGCCAATTTCATTAATTTATTTATTTATTTATTTTTTTAAAATTTTCTTCCATCTTTTAATTATTTTAATAATCTGAATCCTTGTTGTAAACTTATTTTAATGCAACGTCAGCTTTAATTTTAAAGTAACATGACAATGTCCAATTGCTTATATTACCTTTTCTGACAACCTTTTTTTTTTCCTTTTCTTTTCAGAGCTCGACTAAGTCAAATAAGGATTCATTTAGGAGAATATGACACGAAGGATACTGGTCAGTATTACGAGCCTCATCCTAAGGAAACCTTTGCGGTAGTGGAGAAAAAAACGCATCCAAGATTCAAATATATGTTAACGCAACCGGATAGGTAATAGTTATATAAAATTATAACCGGGTTGTACTTCGCGATTGTGTCGCTACTGTTTTTTTGACGGTGTGTTTCAGAAAGAAATGTTCTGTGGCTCAAGCAATAGAATAATTGATTTGCTTTGTGAGAGTTCCTGATTCGATCCCTCTAACTTCCTAGAATATCCCCCTTCTTTTAAAATTTGAAGATGCTAATCTTTATATTTAAAAAAAGAAAAGGAAAAAAAACCCTTACCGTAATTATGTTTGAAAGAGAAGTTATGCTGTTAATCGCATTTGTGTAACTCAGCGAAAAAGAATGCTGTCAAACCGCATCAATAAAAACGAAAAGGGTAAATTGGTAAGTGTAGATCCTCCCCAAAATGGTAAAGTAATTCTTGGTATCACTAAACCATTCATCACTATTTTAGAATTGTCAAATTTGGCGAGTTTTAATAACAATTTTATATCATAAAATATGAACTGGCAACTTCACAAAAAAAAGATAACAAATAAAAAAAATAAATAAATAAATTATAATAATAAAATAAATAATAAACTAATAAATAAGTAAAAATATATTTTTAGTACCATTAATCATTTTGAAGAAACTCAACTAAGTATCTCAAAGCAAATATCTTTTGTACATTGTGTAACGACGACGCAGTTGACAGTGAGTTCGATCCCTGGTACGAGTGAATATTTTTCTCAGTCTCATCATTGTGCTTATTTCTTCACACCAATATTTTCGAGTCAATGTTAGAATTAATTAATTTTGGAAATTCCTCTTGTAACTCAGGAACAAACTAGTAGAATTCTATATTAGTAATCATACTAATAAGGAATTTTTTTTTATTTGTTTATACTTTTTAATCATTTATTAATTAAATTTTAAACTTTAAGTAAAATTGAGGAAACCTTTAGCATATTGCTTAACAGTAGGTTAAAAATGTATATTGAACCAATTTTAGGTTGAAAAGGGGTATACTGTGGGCTTTAGTTTAGCATGCCATTTGTGTGAATTAATCTGTATTCATATTAGTAGATGATATAATAATATGAACTGAATTTTTTTTTTTTTTTTCAACGGACAGGTTCGATGTGGCCGTCTTGCGTCTGTCCCATCCGGCGACATACCGCGACAATATTGTTCCCATTTGTCTTCCAAGTCCGACGGATGATTTTGAAGGAGCCATTGGTATAGTTGCTGGCTGGGGAAAGACAGACACGTCTTTTGGTAAGCACGCAGAAGAAGTATTAATTATACTAGACTATTACCGGTTACATTTCACCATCAAAAAGAAACAAAACACTCTGTTTCCTATGTTGTTATTTTCATTCTTTATTATTTCATGTTG